>VKOC01016578.1:0-141295 GCA_009364415.1 Spea multiplicata
ATATATATATATACAGTGGATATAAAACATCTGCACATCCCTGTTAAAATGCCAGGTTCTTGTGATGTTAAAAAATGTTTCTTCTGCATCAATGTGTATTTTCTCTGTAACCATACTTATTGTTTGGCTCCTACACATTGTAACCACTATGCAAGTTTTGTGAAACAAATGAGAAAACATAAATGCAAATAAAATAAAAAAAAATGTAAGTTTTAAAAAAAAATGAGACAAAGATAAATCATGTCAAAACTTTTTCCACCTTTAATGTGACCTATAACGTGAACAATTCAATTGCAAAACAAGCTGAAATCTTTGAGAGGGGTTTAAAAAAAACCCTCACAATAACCTGGTTGCATAAGTGTGCACACCCTCTTATAACTGTAACTGGGGCTATGGCTTTGTTCAGAATTAACCAATCACATTCAACCTCATGTTAAATAGACACGTCACCACCCTCCCTGCCATCCATTTAATACTTGCACAAATAAAGTTCACGCCTGCCTCTCAGTAGGCATTTACCCTATGACATTTCCTATTATTAATATATATATATATATATATATATATATATACTTACCTCCCAACATTTCAAAATGTGAAAGAGGGACACTTTTTTTTAAATCTCGTGGAACTCACCGCTACAAGCAATTGCACTTTACAATTTCACGCTTGCATTGCCACTTAAAACACACTTTGTTTTTGTCAGCAGTCATGCTTATTAAAAATAACCAACACATTGATTTGAATTCCCATGAGGCTCAGCCAGACATACTACTTCCATGATGCTGGCTGAGCGTCATGGGAAGTGCAGCAACAGTAAAGCTGCAGATGTTAGCTGTGAACAAAAATTCCCATGATTCTCAGGCAGCCAGGTGTCCACCATAATGCTGGCTAAGTATTATAGGAAGAGTAGTCCACAGCAGCAGCGATTTTTTTAAAATGAAAAAAGGCTAATGTTAGCCTTCCTCCCAGGACCCTTACACACATCTGCTCATAAACACACATATACACATACACTGCCTTTACAACATATACACTGCCCTTACACCACACCCTGCCATGAAACACACATATACACATACACACTAGACCTTTACATTCATCACAACACACACACATAAAATACACGTAGCAGCTGCTCTACACAGACACCAATAACATGTACACTGCCTTCACACACAGGACCTGCCAATAGAACACGCACTATACACTACCGCTGGGCTTTACACACACAGAACACCACATACATTGCCTTTACACACACATATACGCACATACACTGCCCTTACACACAGACCTGCCCATAAAACACAAGCACGATACACCATACTCGTGACATACACACACACACAGTACATATACACGTACACTGCTCTTTACATCACAGCATACCATGTACATGCCCTTACACACCACCTGCCATCTAACACACATATACACATATCGTGGGCTTTACCACACACACATACACACACATAGACTGCTTTACACACAATATATCACATACACTGCCACTTACACAACACATACTACCACCTATTATGCATCGGAGCTGAGTGCAGGTTCGTCTTACCAAGGCAAGGTAATACTCGAGACGCATGAGTGGAACGAGCACTTGCTCAGTTACAGACATATTTGACGCATGTATGCACGCTGTTAGGAAGCGGTAACGCACTAGCGCGAGGCAGATAATCACACTCGTTAGGCGATATCGCTTGGGAGTGCTGTAAGCTGCATCTGCGAGTGACTGTAACGATCTCACTTTCACAGATATTCTTCGTTAACGCCACGATCGAGTAGAGAGTTGCTAGGTTCTAGCGTAGTGAGAGCTGATGGTTGCAGACCAGGGTCAGATACCAGGATACACAGGAGAGAAATAACTAAATATATGGAGGGGCTCACGAGATACAGGAAGCACCAGTATAACTGAGCACTGGTAGAAGGGAGAATGAGGTTTAAATAACACGGGGGGGCATTCCCCGACGTCCGGGACGTAACCGCGTCCTGCGTCGCCGTAGCCATAGCCATAGCGTTTCTGCCGGGAAGAAGAAGAGGACATCCGGGGTTCATTTAAGGTAGGTGCCTTACACGTACACTGCCCCTAGACACACACATATACATGTATACTGCCCTTATACACACATACACTGCCCTTACACACACACATATACACATACACTGCCCTTACACACACACATATACAACATTCTGCCCGAGAATATATTAGCCATATATGGTTGTGTGCTCATTGGTCATCAGCAGGAGGCCCCCTGCTGGCGACCAATAGAGTTGCTCATACAGACATTTAAACTCCTGGCGCCAGAGCTGCTACGGTACGCGTTAACCCCGTATTAACCCCTTAACCGGAAAAAAACGAACACTAAGAATGCCCACGAATATTTGCCTGAAGAGAAGACAGGAACGGGCGAATATTCGCGGAATACAAAGTTTTTTTTTTTGCCGAAGACAAGCACGAAGACGAAGAGCCTCCTGGTGCCCAAGTCTAGTAATAATCCTTCAAACATAATATATACTGATAACTGGAAAAAAGAGACTGTAAGCAAGACGAAAGGGATGTGCAGATGCAGAGAAAAAGTAAAAAGTTATGGGCACACAGAGGTAAAAACGATGAGGCAAAATGTGCCTGATTAAAAACAGGATGAAAAAATACAGTTCTGATAAATAAACTTTAAATAGAGAAATTATATTAGCTTTGTTAATAATTTTCAGACTAAATCCTTTTGCAAAATGAGATTTCTTTTTTTTGCATTTGTTTTTAAAAAATATAAAATACGATGAATTTATTCACTACAGAGTTGTCTTAAAATGTGAGACCTGTAAAAATAATTATACATATATAGAAAGGACACTAGATGGCAGTCTCCTATAATAAATGTAACATGAGTTCTTTCTACCAATCCACTGGCCTGCCTTTTATATTTCTAAATAATATCTTCTGGCAGTTCAGAGAGTACACATTTAAAATGTATTACATAAACAATGCATTGGTTGTTTTAACTAATACATGTAGTTGTTTTAATATATGTATTTCTGTTGTTAGTATAAATGCAACATTATAAATTGATCTGCATTTTGTCAAATTATTGTTTGACAAAATTGTCACAGAATTTTTTTTCAAATACAATGCCAATGTTAATAAGTCAACATTTGCAGTAACTACAAATATATAGTTATTAATAAACAAAATCACTTACATGGTGCCTTAAATGGTGTACCATCCTCCAGTTCTTGAAGAATAGAGCTCCTTGATTGTATTCAAGAAAATGAAGGTTTGGCAAGGGTTGTGGTTTTAGCTTTCTCACATCACCAGGCACTATGAAGGACCAACACCAGCAAGTTTTCCCAGCAGGAAGGGCTAAACATGCCATATATATACGGCATAATTCAATTAGTAAGGAGAGTTTGAAGACATCTCACTAACATAATTACATATTTTACACAACCATTAAAGATCTTCTTGTTGCAAAAGCTGATTGGGGTTGGTTATTCATAATGTTCACAATGTTTTCCTGCAAACTCTATGGCCAACTCTCCTTCCAATGGACAAAGCTCAAAGTTAGTGGTCCTCCCAGACCGAGATAAAGAACCACATGTGTCTAATCCACATATTATAAAGCTGTTTTTGAGAAATGGTATCTCAATTTGGAACAATGTGTGCCAGGGCTTTGCCAGAATGTCACCTGGGAGATTCAGGTTGACCTAGACATTGGTATCTGTGTAACTACTTGTCACTCTAAGATAAAGAATATACTGTAAATCAATGTTCGCTTTAACACAGAACTAACGTTGGTAATAGTTTGCATTTACTATAATATGTAGCGATTGATGACTATTTTATCATGTCACATATGTACAAGCACCTCAAGAAGTGTCACAGTACCAATTAAAAAAAGACTGGTAAAACAAATTTTCACTCAATGTACAGTTAGATCAGTGTAAGCAACAACAATACATGGATAACTACAGGACATATTTATTACAATATTTGATACGTATTGATACTGCCAAATCTATCACCTTCTCCCACACTTACAAGTCACGGATTTCATGACATCAGACTACATTGTAAAATTATTTTTAGCTTATTAATTCTAAGAATAGTACTGCAGAGTGTATAAGATATTTTGAAGTTATATTAAAACAAACCAGCAGCCAACCAACCACATTTCACTTATAGCAAGATTATCATTGAAGAAACATTTTAATGTCTGTTTTGAATTAACGTCTGTATTTTCTAGTGTACACGTGTAGTACCATTCAGCACCACTAGGGTGGACAGTGCCATCCAGCGCAACACACTCATTCTATGCTGCAGACCGTCATTTTCAGTGGGCTCAATTTAATAAATTAACTAGCTATTGATAACTATAGACTATAGGATAATCATTTGTTAAAAAGAATCATTGTCTTCTTCGATCTGTTAAGCCTAAAAACTCAACTGCCCTTGAGTTGCAAGACATGACTACTCCATGACTAATTATTTATGTCAATGAAATTCCGAAGCAGACTATCAATGAAAGGACTAAAGTAATGAGGTTTTATGTTTTGATCGAGGTACGCAAGCATATCATAATGTTCATATTTTCATTGATTACTTACCTAGGATATTTCCAATAAGAGCTATAATAAAGACGGTGATATAACCCGCAATAAGCACCCATTCATACTCCTTTGGGTGTAAATATTCCCTCCAGAGGTAACGAAGGAATTCCTCGTCATAATCAGAAGATGGGTTAGGAAAAGGCTCCCGTGTCACGTTCAGTTCTTGCACAGACCAATTATTGTACAGTAGATCATCAAGTTTTGTTCCTGTCATACTAGCTGATCCGATCTGGTTAAACGCTGTAGTGCTTCCTTACCCCGGCGTAATTCATCAACTTCTAATGATCTTCTGAATAACCCTAAGTGGAAAACCTAAAAGCACCAACATAGAGATGCCAGATCCCTAATTAGAACATAGGTCTCCCTCCGAACTTTAAGATAACCGAAGCGATGTCAATATTCAGAAGATAAAGTAGAGGCAGGGATGAGAGACCACGTTCAGAAGTTCCACGGGTTGAGATGAGGTGCAGTCGATCTCACCGCTGCACATGCCCATGGAGAGCTCACTTAAGATGGGATCGAGTCAGCTTCCACTGGCATCCTATGCTTTTTGATTGAAAGCCCTTGGAGCCAAATTTCTAATTCCGTTTGAACAGCATTACGGTTGTTCCAAGTGCACACATCCTCCAGAATTTCTAAAATATTTACAAACGGCTAGCATTGTAAAGCACTGCACCAAACACTAGGTTGATGGCAAAGTGGAGAAGACTGGCTGTGTTCTTTTCTCTGTCCTAGTCACCCTGCATCTGTCTCTCACACCGTGCTTGCGTGAATCTCAAACACCTTAGTGAGCTCTCTCAGCTTTAAATCCAGAAGAGCTGCACGGATCTGAAGGAGAGCTAGCTTCTCCATCCAGCTGTATCTTTCTCATACCGTCCCATTAAACTACTGTATGCAGGAAACCAGTCAATGCCTTTGTGTGGCTGAACACTGGTAATTAAATCGGAAATGGTGTGTCACTAATACCCATTTAGGTTTATGAATGCACAAAATCACTCTTGGAGCAGATTACTCTTTAGAATGGTGGCATGGTACTCTTTAGCTGGCTATGTTATGTCTAATTCCCAGATTGATAAATAAGGTCTGATCTGGCGTTTAGTGGAGTGGGGGATATTACAGATCGAGTGTATTTTTATGTCAGCATATGGTGAATGGAGACTTGTCAATGCCAATGATGGACCTCTCAGGGGGAAGACGACACAATCAGAGGAAGTCAGCAGAACACCCCATTGATTCATTGTAGACATATTCTTCAAGAATTGGATCTTTGCATATTGCTTAGATTGCAGATCTAGAATTGTATAGACTTATTATTCAATTATATGTTTCTGCATTCAAATTATGTATAATATGGATTTTGCATTCTGTTGTATGTTTACTGGATTCAGTGATGTATTTTCCATGTTAGTAAGGTATCTATGCATGAATTGCTTAACCTGTTAGCACTCAGCATTTGCCTTTTATATCTGTCTATATTAAGCTTTATTTATTTCAGTATTTACCTGAGATTAGTAACTGTAGGAAACCAAAATATTATATATATCAGTACATTTTTTGAAAATAAACCTTATGACCATTATCAACATTGATGCAGATTGAAAACACCAATTATTTATATACCAAAACACTTCTTGTAAATATTACTAGTCAGAATTCTGAATATACTTATTGCAGAAAATCTAAATATATATATTTATATATATATATATATATATACTATTTGCATTTCTCAAATGAAGCTTGTCACAAAGGTATTCATCCCAACATAGTTATAATCATTATTATTTTAATAAAACCAATGGCCTATATTGTACAGATCTGATGGTACTTGCTGGGTTAACAACAGAGCACACAGAGAAATTGCCATGGCATTCTGAGGGGCCCTGGAGCCTCACCTGTCCCACAAAGCGGCAATCTGATCAGGTCCCGTGACATGTGGCGATCACCCTCCCTCACTGACTCTGTCAGCACAGTGTCAGTGAAGGACTATGATTGCCACACAATTGTGGGACACAATCGGTTTGTGGCTTAGTGAGGGAGCTGCAGTCAAAATGGGGTAAGTACCGTATGTATATGTGTGTCTCTGTGCTCCTCCCAGTTCTGTTGTCGCCCCCTGCACTCTCTCCCTGCCTTGTATCTGCTCCCCCACCTGCTCACTCATCTTCTCTAGCTGCTTTCTGGTCTCCTCTGATCTCTCTCTGTGAAATTAGTACATAGACATAAAAATAACAATTTTACAGATCGGACCCACTCTGCCCATCTGCCTGATGTAAAGGCTAAAACATAAATTATTCCTTTATCCAGAAGCCATGTGCAAATCAAATTATTTTTTCAATTCATCTTCCACTGCTGATGGGAGGTTTTTCCAGTTATCCATGACCCTCTCTGTAAAGTTGATTTCCCTGACATTAATTTAAACCCTTAATCTGTTTACACTTTGCACCTGCTACACCTTGGATCCCTGTTAGTTTTTTAACCTCTGTGGTTAAGTTATGGTTGTATCACATTTTAGGGGAGCTGGGTGAGTCAACAATAGTTTTTTATTCAAGCCACTGTTAGTTAATTTTGTGGAATGTTGTGCTGCCCTCACAGCAGTAGCGCAGACTAATTCCAGAAACACATAGGTTTTTACTTTTATTTAATGTAAGAAAAATGTCTTAATGAAAGGAAGATTGACCTCCATGAAAGGGTGGTGGATTAGTGGAACAGTCTCTTAGCAGAAGTAGCTTGATGTCCACAAAACCCCTAACCATTTTACTTAGGAAAACTAACTTTACTGAGAGGGTGGTAGATATGTCGAAGAGCCTCCAGCAGAAGTAGCTTGAAGTCCACAGAACCCCTGATATTTATTTTTTCTTTTCATCATCTTTGCACTCTCTATTATAAGTTTGTGTTTTGGTTGAGATTTTTTTAAGATATTATTAAAAGTTTTTGTTTTAGAGTGATCTAAGGTGGAATTTTGTTAGGTATCTCTGGCATTACAATGGTTATCTATAGTCTTTTTTATTATGCATTGGGGAGTTTGCATCTGCTAATACATAATTAGAAGCCCCTATTATATTCATTGGGATCCTGAATGTGTACCCATTTTGAACTACATTTTGTGGGAACATTGTCAAAAATTATAATCATAGCTTAGTAACATCATCCTTATTAACTTGTAACCCTCCCAGAAAATCTGTCAGGAGAGATGACTCTGCTGTAGTAGGCAAAGGAATGAGCAACCATTTGGAGGTTTTACCACTCATTTTGGTTTGATTCATTGGGGTCTCGTTATCAAAGATGTGTACAAACACACAAAATTTATTAAAAATACAGTTCTGAACGGACCTCCACCTGCATAGTTCACAGAGCCAGAGCTGACAGGTAATTATATCATGTCAATGGAGATGTGTTTGGCCAATGCATGAAAAAAAAACTGAGGGGAATTTTGCAGATACCACTAAAACATTTAAAGGGCCTATACAGTTGTCTTATGCATGGAAGTGCATATGATGGCTGGAGAATCCCTTTAAAACTGTTAGAGGTCACTTCAATGATTTAACTACGTAATCCACAAAACCTGTTAATCCTGTTTTATGGGATAAATCCACTGAGATAGGTGCCATTACTGTATCACACTAATTATGAGGACAGGGAACCTTCAATGAATACTGACCATCTAATTAACTCACTTTTGTTGCCAAGGTTTAGAGATTAATGGCTGTGTGTTGAGTTATTTTGAGGGGACAGCGAATTTACACTGTTATACAGGCTGTACGCTCACTACATTACATTGAAGCAGAGTGTCATTTCTTCAGTGTTGAAAAGATATAATAAACTATTTACAAAAATGGGAATGATCTACTCACTTTTGTGAGATACTGTATTTAATTAAAGGGAGGAGTTTAGAGTGATTTTGTGATTTCATTAACATGTACTATACCTTGAGAATGGCACTAGTTTTGTCAAAACCGATAAGGATGTTTTGACCTAGTACCGCTTTTATTATTTTTCCAATAAAGTATATATTTTTAAGAGATGGACTACAAGCAATTATTTTGCCTGTTTGAACTTGTATGTGTTCTTTGAGCACTCCTATGTAGGATCCTATATGGAGCTTTTTTCTCAGCACCTTACTGTGGCAATACTTCACCATACAATTTTGGTTTCAACATGCACATATGCATCATCAGATGGCACCGTGAGAGTATTCAGCATAGGAGACCTCAAAATTAGATGCTGCAATTAAAGTACGGATAAACAATAGCATGAAGAATCTAAACTACTGACAGCTAAATACTTTATATTTATATTGCATATAATTCCGGTTGATACCGTGTTCATAATAGTTCACTCCAGTTGTGACAAATGTATTGATACATGGTTACTATAATTTATGCAAGTGACAGTGTTTGGAATTTTATGTACAATTCAGCATCTCCTAAAATAATTTTTGCACACTGTTATTCTGTGAAGTATTCACTTATTCATGGCTCCTGGCTAAACTATGGTTTATAATATACACTGATTAAGAACGGTACACAATAATGATGAATATTTTTGCAAAGATATTGATAGACATTGTTCTGAAAAATGATAACATCATGTGCCTCATAATATTTTTATAGGGACCCTGAATGTTTATGCAGCCAGTTAAGTTACTCTTCACATCAGGCTAAATACGTAAAGACTTGACAATAAACCACTCTGTATAATGGCATTTGTTTCATGTATAATGACACTTGACAGTTGACACATTGTATAATGATGTCGGATGTCTGTTTTTGCTAATCTTCCACTTTAGGCATAATGGTCCTTGATGGGTGTAAACATATAATAGTGTTCTGTAAGTGTAATTGTGATGGGTATTTATGAACTGACAATGTGTAATGGGTAGAGTATTTAACATGGTTGAAGTTTATGAGAATTATGTTCCCATCCCTAAATTCAACCAAATAATTGTTGCATTTAGAGGGCAGAAAAAATAATCCAGCGGAAAAGAAACCAAACGCAAAATACTAGATGATATGTGAAAGCTTCAACCAACAAAGCCTCTTGTTATAGAGTTTCACCCGAATATCCAGTATCTCTGGTCCAAGCAGTCAGCATTTTTAAAAATGTTTAAACATTTTTTACTACCACTGCTACATACCATTTAACATGTCATGCTGTCAATGACTTTAAATGATCTCTTGTGTTTTGGAAATGGCAGCAACACTAATTAAACTACTGAAATCTAATTCCCTATCAGGTTGCCACCAGGGAACATTGATTTCCTATATTATCATGGTAAATCCAGTATGATCAATCTGCATGCAGGCAACATACTATGGACTTCCTACATACAATGTTCATTAGCACCTTTAATTGATGTTTGTTAAACATACGCTAGAAACCAGCTTTTTATTGAATTGTCTGTTAGTCTGTTTGCAGTTAATTGAACGTTGGCATACTGGTTGTTCTTATATAAGATTAAGGGCTTGCACCTAATTTTAAAATTTTAATTTGTGCACCAAATAAGTAAAATATAATTCCTAATTAGCAGCCACAGTCACTAGCAGCAAATATTGTGTCTACATCATGCAAATGCCTGGGTATTAGATAAAAAGTACTTCTCCAAGGCAAGAATTACATTGATGGAGGTCCTTATCTGTGGTAAGCTTGCATTTTATCACAATTTATTTAGGAATATTCTGGAAATTTAAATTTTCCAGTATGTATACAGGAGCTATTCTAAATGTAGTCAAAAATGTAACCAATGAAAACAGATGAAGCGGCTAAAAAAAATTGTGAAACCCAGTGAAGGATTAGCAGTCAGGTCTTTCTCTTGTGGATTGGCGCTTCCTCCACGCAGTACTATATGAAAATTAACAATACCTCATTGAAGCTATTTATTTACATATAGAGCATTGTGGTAATGTTATATGGTATTTGTTTGAAATTGTTTGTATAGATGCATAGATCACTTTGTTTGTGAAACAGTAATGGTTGTAAATACAAGATTTACATATGTTATTGTAAAGGGAAAAATAAAGTAGAAAAGGCAAAGGATCACTGGACTGGGGCTACTCTGCACACTCTGCACACAAAAGTACAGTACAGTAAAATTGGGAGGGAGGGACAATGCCTGACCTTAGGCTCCAGGTAGGAAAAGAGGTAGGATTGCCTTTGTCCTGCACTTTTACACCCTAGCATGCAACAATGTTGCGCCCCACTAACCAATGAGGGTTAAAGCTAACCTGACCTCCCAGTGACCTGACCTGGGCCAGCAGTCATATTCCCCCTTTCCTTATTTTCCAGGGGGGCCCTTTCTCTTATCTTTCTTACGCTGGTGGATGATGTTGTTTAGTTTTTGATATTGGAGAGATTCATTCCTGCACCAAGGGGCTGGATGTGTCTGTCTGCCAGTGCCTAGTCTGTCCTGTACCTTGCCCTGAGCCTCAATGTCCTTCCTTAATCTGGGGAATTAACAATTTTGCTGGACATTTACTAGGGTATGTGGTGGACCTTGCCATGGACACTGGCAGGGCCGGCCCGACAATGGAGCCGGGTGGGGCAACCGTTCCAGGCAGCACGTTTGAAGGGCCGCCCCAAGCCCTTTTTTAAAAAGAGAAGAGAGAGGAGCCGAGTCAGTACCGCTCGCCACTCTCTCCTCTATTCTCGTGCGGCTTGTATTGTTGAGCTGGAAGATGACGTTGTTTCGGCTCAGCATTACAAACGGCACCGAGAACAGGGAGACTCACCGCAGGACTGCTGAAAGGTAAGTACGGTGGGGAGAGAAGTGATAATGGGGAGGGGTAGATGATGGGGGGGGCGGCACTTTAAACTTCGCCCCAGGTGGCATTTTGTCTTGGGCCGGCCCTGGACACTGGTATCCTTATACGGACACATTGCCTATCTTTGGGTAGGGAGGTTCAGTCATGTAGCTGGGTATGTCTGTCTGCCGGTGCCTGGCCTGCAACTTGCCCCGCCCTGCGCCTTAATGGCTTTCCTTACTCTGGGGCCTTTTTTCTGACATGGAGAGGGAACCAGTCTTGCACAGCTCTATACAGTCTTGAGTTCTCTGTCAGAGCTTGCCTTGTGTCTTGACCTGTTTTGTCTCTGCTGTTACTGTAGGTTAATCTCCTTTGTTACTCTGGAAATTCAGTTCTTCTATTGTCTAATCTAGGGGGGGGGATCCATTGTGGCTGGATTTCTCTGTCTGCTGGTGACATATTTTCCACTTAATTGCATGGTAGTCTGCTGTTTGTTTTTTAGTCTAGCTTTGGGTAAACTACAAAAATGTAATTTGTTGATCTGTAATGAATCCATATTCGGAGGCCTAATTGTGCATTCTGATGAGCCGACCTTTTCATAGTTTCTTCTGGATTCATGGTGTAGCTGGTCCTTTTATATATTTAATTGGCCCTTCGTAATTTATAATTATTGGACACATGTTTTACCTACAACTGCTTGGAGTAAAACCTGGAAAGCTTGGACCAATGGCCCAGCAGATATAATTATAAAGTGGTATTAATGTGCTGATATGATATTGGGAATTATGTTGTATCGCAGTCAGTGTCTGGCTCAGCAAATAGTGATGGCAGTGAATGACATGTTACATGAAGAAGTCTGGGGGCCCAAACAGGTGGTCACAATAGAAAATGGGTGTGGTTAGAGGGGTTATGTTTGTTAAGGGGAGGAGTTAGCAATATAACCATGCCAACCTGGGAGCACCATACATATACTGCACATTATCTACTCATCTGCTCATACATTCACATTAACACTTGACCATATACACAAACATTCTGTCTCACACTTGCCCTTACAGCACCCCTTTCTCTCCATCATTTACCCCCCATTTCTTGTCATTATCCACACAGTTTCACCTGATCATCTACCCCCTTTCTAACTATTCCATACCCTATTTTTCCCTATCATCTACCCTCCTTTTTCTTCATCTCTTAGCTTTCTCCTCTTCCTTTCTTCTTCTTCCATACTGTAGTGGGGGCGTGAAGTCTGTCACTTCAGACCTCCGCTTTAGCGCTCCCTGGCATTGCTGGTGCATAGTGCTAGTGAGCATGGAAGCTGAGGTTTGAAGCAACAGACCTCATGCTCCCTTTAAAGTTGAGCTGGTTAGAGAGATATCCGTGATCTCCCCAACCAGTCCTGCTCATCGGTGCCATCTTGGCCCTGCTGTAGGTGAAACATGAGTCCAGAAGGTGTCTTTCCCCTTTGTAAACTCCCCCCCCTGAATTTCATTCCCAAATCAGAAAATCACCAAACTGTCCTCTGCCACACTGATCCTTTAAGGGCCCCTGCAGCCTGCTACAGCCTGCTAATGGGATTGAGCACTCAAGATCCAGTACCTGCGCTAGGTCCTTGCAGGCTTTGGACCCCAGATGGACACTTTCTGGCTATTAAGGCTCATTGGCCCCTTTTGAACTTTCGGGCCTTGTGATTCCATTGCAAGCCTTGGGCAGGGCAGAAGGAGGGCATAGGCCTAGATGGTAGGAGGAGAGTGAGGTGACATGGTGCTTTAGGTTTTTCCTGGGCTCAAAGATTCCTGATCACAACCCTCTTGGGTTTCAACTTTTCCATTTTTGTGCATCTTTCAAAACAATGGAAACAATAATTGTGTAGCAACTTTGTATATTGCTAAACATGCAGGGATATTTACATTTCTAGCAGGCCAATGCATGTGAAGACTATGTTGAAAAATCAAATTAATCACCTGCTGGACATGTCTACTTAAAAAAAAAAAACCACAAGGGGACATTCAGGCCATCATAATACTTTAGAGGTCCTTTTAAGTTTATATGGTATCTGCCTTGCACTAGTTCCATAATGCAATAGTCTTAAGAACATATTAGTTCTAAGAATATTCATACTTTATTTATTACAAAATGTTCTTTTGTTCTCACTTTGCTTGTCTTAGTTGCTATTTCATTGTAGGTTACTTTGGTATATATTTGGGCTCATGGTATTTGACGTGCATTATAGATATCAATATGAAACAGTACAAAAATATATATCTAACAAAAATCTATTTTAAATATTGTAATACTTTTTTTCATTAGAGAATAAACAAACAAACCACTAGAGGGCACCTTGATGCAGTTTACCATAGCATGCCAACTGCTAAATTGCCACCATTTAACTTTTTGATCCAAAAAAGAGTAGATATAGTAGAGTATTATTTAATAGAATACAAAAATGAATAATTTGAGGGTTAATAGCATATTCCTTAAAAAAAAACACAAAAAAAAAACACAAAAGGTGAGAAGACCCTTCAAAAATGTAAAAATACGGTAATATGATGGCATAATTTTAGACGGTTGGCTATAGGCAGTACCCTTTAGTATTTTGGGTTAATTCATCTAACGCTGAGGAAATCAGCTTCAGCAACCCTGCGCAAAGGCAGATCAAAAAACCTTCTGAGTGAAATGAAGAAGGTGGTCTCAGTGTAACTCCAACTTGGTCAGCTAAAACTTCAATTCAGGCCCTAGGCTCTCATACGGGTATACTCAAAAACAGATCTGCACAACTTACAATGGGGTATGAACAAAGCATCACAACAGATATTATGCAGGCCAAAATCGACACACTGGAGCACGCCACTGATGATATGAGCAACAGTTTATGGAGAAATAACATGTGCAGCCTACCTGAAAATGTTAGCTCCTCTGACCTTAGGGCCACACTGTATAATGCTCAATAGAGCTCACAAAGCCTTAGAGCCAGTAGTCCTAAACAGTAACCCCAAGAGATGGGTTAGTACGGCTCCACTGCTATTATACTGATGGCAGAGTCTCATGACACACCTATCAATACCTGTCATATATCACCCTGAGACGGTGAAGAGAGCAACACAATTTCACATTACACCTATAACCACATCAAGTAAGATGAACCTGGGGACATTCATTTCATCTAACGGCTGATAAGGACTGCAGACCAGTCCAACTTCTTCCATTCTGTAATCCAGAGGACTTCATCACCTGTTTGGGTATTCCGCTGTTCACAACCAATCTGGCGATATCTTAATGTCTGGTGAATGCCCAACATTTATTATCCATCCTTCCTGTCTGGCATCTTTTTATTATAAGACCAGACCAAACCGGAGATCACCCTATATTTGAGTACCCACGGGATATATACAACACATAACCCACTTGGGGTTTTACTTCATTTACGTGATAAATTTTATAAGTTCTTTTTGCCAAGATCATTTTATATTTATTTCTATGCAAGTGATGCAGGTGAAGTGATTGCCTATGTTCTATGTCTAAGTGTCACAGCCTCTCTACTATAAATATGCCTTGTAAAATATGCCATGGCAACTAAGCTAATATGTAAGTTCATTAAGGTAAAGTGACTTAACCATCCTAAGAGATGAAGGATCCTGCTTGCATGGGTAAATCTCCACACACTGATCTCCTCCTTGTTCAGAAGATGTACTCTTCAAAGAAAAAAACACTCCCCACTCGAAAGATAACTGTTTTAGTCCATAAAAATTGCCATTTTCAGGTAGAGTCTTTGCATGTAGATTCTGAGATTCAATATCTATTGTTGACAAGTGCATATGACTATGTTAAGCATTGTATTCTCAATATTTATGCTCCTACAGTGCCTGACCCATGCTTCTGGTACACGTTGGTATCTTTTCTCTTGTTATATCAGAGACAAATCTTAACCCTGGGTGAGACTTTGATTCCAATTTGTGCCCGGCATTGGATATAAGGGGAACTGTTCAGCACAGATGGTCGCAGCCAAGTACAAATTATATGTTTTTGCAGCAATTTTATATTAAATTGTATCTAATAGATATTTATAGGCTCCACCATCCCTCCATGATCAATTTTACAATTTCAACCCACTCTAGGAAACCTGCTTGCCATATATTGTTTCCACTAATATAAGATTATCTGGTCTGATCATGCAGATATTTTCCTAACTCTCTGTTTTTCTTAGATATCAGGATGAACTACTCCCCTCTGTTAATGCTGGCAAAGAGAGACCTGAGTAAATAGAAATAATATGGCATATGATGGATGGGTAGAGTGGCATCTATAAAGACATAAAAACTATGTATTTGCAGGTATAAATAATGCATGGAAACATAGCATTTCAGGTATAGATCAACAGAATAACACAAAACCCAGCTTTGCAGGTATAGCTCAATTGGAATTTACATAAAAACTTAGCATTAAGGGTATAGATAACCCCCCTAAATTATAGACATAGATCACAGGTTGCACACCCCAAAGGCCAGCCCTGGCATCCACATTTGTGTGAGAGTGAGAGAATAAACGATTGTGTGAATTAGTGAAAGTGAGTAACTGTAAAAGTGTTTGTGTCTATCATAGATGTATAATTGATTTGTGTAAAGATAGCCAATCAGTGCTTCCTCTCAGAGGGGCACAGCATGCTGTAGGGGGACAACCTCTGACTCTCGCTTCTGTTGTTGTCAGAAGATGAAAGCAAAATGAAAATGAAAACATTTTGTTGTCGAAAAATAAAAGGTTTTGCTGGTAGTATATAGTATTACTAAACCACAATAGAGGGAAAAAATAAGAATCAACTATATTAATTTTTAAGTGCAGTTTCAACAGTATATACTAAAAACTATTAAATTGTTTCAGCAAAGTACATATGGGTATATGAAATACTAATCCTTAAGTGGTAGTATGTCCCTATTAATCAAATACTGTACAACCTTTATTTAGAAATCCCTAAAAATGTATTTATGCATACAGTACTAAAAAAACAAAAGCAATTAAAGAATATTGTCTATATAATAGTGAGCGGTATTAAATAAATAACTGGATGCAATTCTAATGAGGTTGCAACTCAAGAAGACATTGCTGTAGATAGATAATGTGTGTAAAGTACAGAACACAAATATCTTCAAGCCTGCAAATATATAATTTTTGCTTGCTTACCACTATCATCAATACATAAATTATAACTGCTTATTGTCTTTTGAAACAGATATTAACCTTACCGAAAATCTAGAGAATTTTTAGATAGCTTGTGTGGTTGGATGCAAATTTCATCATGTACAGGCAGATCTGAGTTTGTAAAGGAGATTGTGCAAGAACTCCTGCAAACATATTTGCAAGGGACTTACATTCTTGTCTTTCTTTTTATCTGGATTATCTTCTTTATTGCATTTCAAAATACCTAACACACACAAAGGTGAACAGCAGTATCCACTAATTTCATAAGTAAGGCTGCTAGACTGATAAGGCATAATAACAAATTAGATCATTAGTGATATAGGGTTTCACAATGATATGTTTTAAGGTAGCATTGCCTTGTAAATGGGAAGCTACTTACAGAAAGGAAGCAAAGGGACTGATCATCATACCTGGGAACTTACCGGGTTTGACCCATAGATTGCCGGGTGAAGCACCGCTTATCCGGTTCTCCGGGTCAAGACCCGAATCCTCTGGGGGTGTTTCTCGCTGCCGTCAGTGGGAACGCCCCCGACATCAGTGGGAACTCCCACTGACATCAGGGGACCTCCCAAAGACGTCAGTGGGAACTCCCACCAATGACACGGGACCACCCCCTGAGGTCAAAAAAGAATTGGGAGGTAAAAGTCTAAAAATTGAAACATTGCAATGATTATTGGCACCTTCTTAAATGAGTTTGAAAAGCATAACTAGAAAATCATTACTGTGAAATTATACTCACCTGTTATACACAGTGTCAGGATTTCACCCTGTTAGCCCGGACTCTTTATTTGTGTATACATGTCTGTGGCAGCCTCTAGAGGTCGTCTGTCTGATTACAGCACTGTGTGGACTAACGACCAGCTGTATCTCCTTACTCCTTCCGCTTAAGTACCTGCTTACATCTCCATTCAGGGCCATTGCATTGCAGTTTATCTGGGCCATGTGTCCAAGGCGCCTGTCCAATATATGTGTTTCTGATGTGTAGTCGCCTGTTCCCTATATGTGTTCCTTGCTCCTAGGCACCTGTCCCCTATACGGGTTCCGGCCGCGTTACTAATCCAGCCTCAGCACCCTGTCAAGGGACTTACAGCCTGTACTTGCCTGTCTTGCCAGTTTCTCCAATACAGACCATATCGTATTACTATTCAGCCTGTGGTGTGTTTCATCTTGCCTTGTGGGGTACAAACTGAGCCTCTGGTATCCCCTGCAACTGGGCTCCTACCTAACACACGGTCAGTGCTCACAAGGCTTAAATGAACCCTTACATTGATGATTTTAACCCCTTAACAACCAATGACGTGCCAGGCTTAAGTATAGGTGAATTCAATCAAAATGTATTTTATAAAAAAAATCATATATGAACAACACAATGTAAATCCATGATTGTATCAACATAATTAAGAACCAAAAGAGGATACGTAGTCCGTAACTGTACTCACGCCCGAGTACCCAGTGTTAGCAACCAAGTCCATTCAATGTTAACAGACCTGATAAAAGACCTGACATAAGCCAGGTTTTCATCATTTCAAGGCGGGTGGTTTTGATTATTTGGCTATTTTTGTTTCTTGGGTCCATATCCGTCAGAGCTTGAGTGCCATAAACAGGTCTGTTCATCTGCTACTGACTCCATGTAAATCTCCTTCACCTTGAAGAGGGGCGACACATTATCTCCTGGGGGTTGAAGGATTCTTTTATGTTGGATCCCTTGAGCTCTGAGGATCCCTATAGTTTGTGGGAAGGCTTTCCTACTATTTTTTTGTATGTGTTGATATTGTTCTGACACGTCGGTCTTTTTTCTAGCTGATATGAGTAGCTTCTCCTTATATTTGAAAAATGGATATGAGTAAGTACATCTCAGTAAGGTCGGCCATCTTCGATTCCAGGTGGTCCGTGCGAGAGCCCAGGTCTATTATCTCCTTCTTAATGCCATCTGTCAGCATTTTTATGTCTGGGAAAACTGTTGTGTTACCTTGTTAAAATGTTTAATACTGGCAGTGTCATTTTCTTTTAAATAACATCTTAAAAAGGCACTCATTTTCAGAATCTGAAATCTGGAGAGCAGTGAAATAAAAGCAACAGGAGCAGTCACAGAAATAATATTCGGATGTTATCCACAGATGCTGGACTCTTGGTGTAGATGCCTAGTGGTAGAGAGTTGTTTTCCTGCTCATTGGCTCATTCGCCTCTTGTTTGGGCTGAAAATAGCCTGTCAGCTTATCAGTAGTCTTCCTGTACCTTTGTGAGAATCTGGCAAGTCTTTCTGCAGTTTATTGCCTTTTTGCTCTGAGGGAGAGCTCTACATGAGTGCAACCATCTCAGAGTGCCGCCAAGGCACGCCCCCTGCAGCCATCCAACTTTGATGTTTGAAACTATAGTTATTGCAGCTCAATTTAGCTATCTGAACTGCCTGTGATACACCATGTATAAATGTGAATGCAGAATTTCCTGTGAACGAAGAGCACAATCAGGAGTTTCATGCATTTAGGCTCCTGTATTAAGAATTTGTCTTTTACATAATACAATTCTGGTTTTTTTGTAGACTTTGACCTCTTTATACATCTACCCATAGATTGTCACCTCCCTAGCACAATAAACAATGCTACTTATCTTTTAGATAAGAAACTGGTAAGCCATGTGTTTTTTTTATTAGTTTTATGTATGAACTATTTGTCTAAGACCAAACGACTAACAATTCTGCTCATAAATAAGAGTTAAAATGCCATGTGGAAAGCACCCACTATATCATCGATTGGATCTACTTTATTATTTATATGTTTCTGTAGTCTACTGTACTATTGTTTGTAACATATAATATTACTTTTTTGTCCGTATTGGTCATAACAATCGTTTTCTGCCAGAAACCAGTCTACAAGTCATACCAGTGCTCATAATACTGAATACCTCAGAGTCTGGTAGAGATGCTTAAAGTTATTTGCAAAAAAATCTCATCTTGCATTGTATTATTGAAAAACACTAACTATATACTTTATATAATTTAGCTATGCCCCTCCATGTTACTACAGTGCTATGTTATATTCATTTTACATTTTCTCTCTGTATTTATTTTAAACTCCAATAAAAAAAAAATATTTACTGTATATATGTAACATATATTGTCATAAAGTATGTGAGGTGTTAATTCTCATATCTTCCTTAAGCCATGACCTCAAAATGTGTCAGCTCACCATTGCCTGGGAAAGCTCAGCCAACTTGAACCTAGAAGCTGCAGTTGAGTCTTTAATTTCAAATCTCACTACCGAAATCAGGAAGGTGAAATGTACAACCCTCCTGCAAACTCCTAGTTTAGTGAATACAGTCTTTATGTGCTTAGCCAGACCCAAGACGGTATCTGTCAGTATTTGCCGCCATTTCGTGTGCAAGATGAGCAGTCTGGGCATGTTTCTGGATAGTTTCTGAACCAGTTGCACTATCAATGTTTACATGTGACCATCAAATGTAATGCATCTTAAGCTAATATCTATTTGAGGTATTTGTTTGTTAAGACCACCACACTTTCCATGGAAAGCAAATTAGCCTATATATTACACAAACAATGCTTTAATGTCAATCTTGTCAATAGCATGCTTGTTATTTGAACGTTAAATGAACTGATCTAATTCGTAGTGTACAATTCATTCAATTAATTAAAATGGCTTTTGGTTGAAAACGCTTCTACTAATCCGTTTTTTTTTCCTGAAATAACTTCAATCCAATGATTTCATTGATTCAATTTCAATAATTAAAAACAAACAGAGTATAGGCTGCAATGACTTTTTCAACATAATTAGAATATTTGAATTAAACTGTTGTGTTAAAATGTTTAATACCGTACTAGAGACGTAGTTTTCTTTTTAAAAACAATCTTAAAGAGGCACTCGTTTTCAGAATCTATTTTTTGAAGAGCAGTGAAGTAAAAACCACTGGTATAATTTCTCAAAAGAAACGCTTATAGTAGCGGTTCAAAGCATGGCTAAGGCATCAAAATAAGAACTTTCTATATTATATTATGAGTGAGTGTACAGTACATGAATACCCCACATCAACGCACACAATGAGATCCAGAGCATGTATGTAAAAGGAAGGTGTACTTAACCCCTTAAGAACCAGGCTGTTTTTTTATTTGTTGTACCCTTCATGACCCAGGCTGTTTTAACACTTTTGTTGTGTTTAGCTGTAATTTTCTCCTTTCTAATTAGTGTACCCACACAAGTTATATATTGTTTTTCTCAGGAAGAAGGGCTTTCTTCTGATACCATCATATACAGCATTCAACAGAGACTGCACTCACTAAAATTACTAATTATCTCCTATTCTCTAAGACATCTCCTCAGTCTTTGACACAGTTGATCACCCCCTCCTTCTACAAACCCTCCATGGGTTCATGGCATCCATAACACAGCTCTTTCCTGGCTCAAATTGTACCTCTCTGACCATATTTTTAGTGTCTCATTCACTCATTTACTGCTAACTGTTGGTTTTCCCCAGGGCTCAGTTCTTGGGCCTCTACTAGTCTCTATCTACACCTCTTCCCTTGGACAACTGGTATTTTCCCGTATTATTTTCCAGTATTTATACTGAAGCATTAAGGCAATCAGCGAAAAGATTGAAAAAGGGAGATGTGTTACTAAAGTGTTGGAAAGATTGGAGAGGTGAATCAGAGGTCAGAGTTAAGGGAACATGTGGGGACAGGATGATGATTGTACCAGTGACATTGAGAAAAACTGTTTAACCCCTTAACGACAAAGCCCGTACATGTAAGGGCTTGCGGTGCAATGTAATAACGACAAACCCTGTACATGTACGGGCTGCTGTTAAACAGCTGCATCACCGGGGTATTTTCGCCGCGATGGCCGGCTTTGCAGCATCCATGGAAGCCTCATAAGTGAAGCTAACCGTGGATCCGAGGAGGAAAGCCCTCCTCCCCAGGCCAAGTTGCGCAGTCAGGAGTTAAATGGCCGTGCGAGTGAGACAAGATTGTAATTGCAGTTAATGTCAATTAATTGTAAAAAAATGCTTTTAGGATTAAAAAAACCCAAAGCAAAATATAGTATTGGAAGTAGCTACTGTCTTTTATAATAATTTTCATTTTAAACAATAAGGGCACATTTATTTAGTTGCAGAATATTGATTCTGACTTGGAAGTCTAATACACACTCTGGGTTAATGTACTGAACTTGTACAATTGTACACATCAGTGAGGAAAATTGTAAGTCATACTCCCACTGCAAAGAGGTAGCATCGCAATATAAATCTACGACTTTAATCTTTAATCATATAATTTAGGATTATTAATTTGGTCATTGGCCATTCCCAAAAAATAACAATACAACATGACCAAAATAGTTTTATTAAGAAAACCAATTACTATACAACATTTGTAAAACTCTTTTTTTTTTTTGGAAAATACATTAATTCTTCCTTTTTATAGTATGAAGCAGCCATTTTATGGTATGAAGCAGCCATTTTGTTTGGTTGTGTTTTTTGTTTTTTACAAGAAATTAGAAAAGTCCAAAAAATGGTTCATTTTGTTTATTGTTTTTTGTGAATAAAGCTTCCAAATTTCTGCATGAATCTTCCGAATCTATTTTCATTTGGTTGCACATAGTTGTAAACTGGCGAACTGTAATTCATTTGATTACTGGGTCTGTTATAGTTATTTCCAATCCCTTTGTTAGTAAAGTCTGGAATTTGAACATTATTGTTGTGCACACTAGGTGCAATTGTGTTTTCTAGCTTACTAAATGGTTCAAAACGACTATAAACTCTCCTTTCCGTTACTCGAGCATGACTAGTGTCCACTTGAGGCTTTGGGTAATCTGGCTTCTGTTGAATGTGCAAATCCCTGCGTAGTATGTCTTTTTGAGGTATTTCCCTATGTTGTGAGTGCCTCAGATGCATCTCCCTCTGTAGTATTGGAGGCATATCATGTTGTAACTCTCGCCTTGATGTCTCCCTCTGTGCTGCCTCTTTCTGATGCCTTAGATACATTTCCCTATGCTGCACTGCTGGAGACATTGCCCTTCCATAGGGAACATTTTGTGTACGGGTATCTTGAAATTGCATTTGCTCTGTATTAAATCGCGGGGCAGATGCATCTCCAGTATTCTCCAGAAATTTGTTCTCAACGATTGTAGCAGCAGGAGCAGTGTTTTTGTTAATGGACTCATCAACGATGGCAGTGGGAGATATGCTAGCACCAACATTTTCTTTACTTTTATGAAGACTGAATTGTGAAGATGACTTTTCTCGTTTTAGCAATGTATCATGTTTTGTATCAGACTTTTTATTACTTTCCTGGCTATCATCTTCAGAAATTAGTGTGTCTGAACTACTGCACATTCTATAAAAAGAAGGTGTTTTGTTTTTAGATAGGCTTTCTTTTTTATCCGGTGCAAGATTAAGTAAAGATTTAAGCTTTTTTGATCCCTTTTTAAGAAAATTGGGGGATCCTTTGCTTTCTTTTTTGCCAGTTCCATCTTTTACATGTTCCTCATTATTAATGTCATCTAATGATTCTGTGGATAAGGCATTGGTGACAATAGAGCTGTGTGGTTTGCTGTTGTCTGTATTGTGCAATCTGGTTTCTAATTTCTGACTGGTATTTAATGTTGAGTCATCTTGATAAACAGGGTTTTCAGTTTTTTGTTTTACTAAAGTGTTGTAAATGTAATTTTGTGGTATTATGCTATTTTGACTGGTATTAACTTTCCGATTTTCAAAAATAGGCAAACTGCGTCGTTTTAGGATGCTATCAGTTTGCTGGTTCCTAACACTGTCTGATGGTCTATTAGTACAAAGCGTTGTATACAGGTAACTGGATGGTCCCTGTTTTGTGTAATGTGAACCTATACGTGTGCCATCTGGAACCTGCAAACTATGTCTCTTTAGTGTATCCTGTTGTGACAAGTGATGAGCTTCATAGTTGAAGTTATTCGTGTTACTAGACTCTGAGAACCTATTTTGTGGTGTGAATGCCTTTGGTGTGAGGCTTCCTTGAGAATCAACTATGGTGGAATTTGAATGTGATGAACCAGTAGTATAACTGTTAGCTTCCTTTTGTTCAGGCAATGTTGGCTTATACAATATTGATGAGCGGAGACGAGAGTGATTATAGAGAGAATTCTCAATGACGTTTTCATTTCCCTCATTTACTATGATGTCTCCATTAGTTTCTTGTGTGTCTGGGATGATATCCGAATGATCATTTAGGTAAGATTCAATTCGCCAATTACGTAGAAATGACTTGGTAGTATGTTCCAGTGTTGGCATCCTTTGCTGAACTGATCGTATATGGCTATCTGTTCCATGGAAAGACCTTCGTACATTTGAATTTCTTTCATGAAGTTTGGGTGCCTGCCTTTGTGATAACCTGTTAGCAAAACTTTGTGTGGATCCATTGTAATTATAATTGCTTGAATAGCCACCTCTTGATGATGATCCAATACTGGAAACATCTGCTTGCCTACTCCAGTTAAATGGCGCATTGTTAGCTCTGTTGTTAATACTTCTGTTTAGCAACAGGTAGGAAGATGGCTCTGCCTTGTCCCCAGCAGCATAGCTATGTCGCTTCCAGTTATCGTGCCGTTCAAATTGCTGGAAGTGATTAATTTTATTTTGGACATTGAATCCTATCTGGTGATGAGGACGATACGATAAAGTTCTCATGCCGTATTTGTCCTCTTCATTGTTTGTAAATCTACTTCTTGTTTTTAAGGAGTCCAATGTGTTAATTTGGTCTTTTCTTCCAAAAAGGCTTCTTTGACTTGAAGCTGAAATTAAAGAAGATATTGAATTCTGGTAGGAATGAGTTTCCCAGGGAATTTTTTTATGTTTTCCTGTTACTGAATCTTCTGGTCCAAACACAGAGGGAATGAAAGAACGGGCATACAGCGTTCGAAATTCTTCATCAAAAGATTCCACTAGCTTTCCACTGATAACTTGGACCATACTCAGGTGGACCTTTTCATATGACCACATGAAGCTAGATAAAACATAATGCAAGACAAGTTAATTACAATGAAATACATACACCCAATATGCTGTTTGCGGTAAATGCAATTTTTTTTTAAAAAAAAGAATGATGATTTTACAATATTGTATACCAACGTTAACCACAATAGACACAAATAAGGTGTTTTTTGCACTTTTGATATCCCTTATTTGAATAATATTATAGTAATTATATATTGGTTCTTGTTGCTAGTGGTTTTCAAAATAAAATCACACAAGCGCCACTGAAAAAATTATGTTTGCTAGACCAACCACGAAATTTGGAAATCATAAAAAAACAGATTTTACCTGTAAGTACCATACATGACTTTTTCACAATCAACCAGCACAAATTTCTGTTCCATTTGACCACAGAATTTAGCTCCTGACTTTGAAAAGTAATCCTGTCCTTTAACAGTTCTTACTCTCATGTTCTGTGAGATAAAAACAATAAAACAATGTTACTTTTTATGTTTTGCATTTTATTATTACAAAAGGAGAAATGTTGCATGCAAAACAACTATACAATAAAGGCAAAAAACCTATTATATTGTACAAAAATGCACCATATATCCTTAATAAAATATTAATATGCCGTTTCAATTTAATCTAGATGAGCACACAAGCAATATGTAGTTATGGGAGCACAGCACATACACACAACATAAACCACACACATTTTCTGCCTTACGAAATGAAGCCAATATTTCCATGCGCAATTGCAAATTAAGTAAAACAAATTTTATTTAGAGTAGTAATTATATTCAAATTGTTGCTGTGTAAAAGTAAATGCTTTTTTTTTGCATTCTCTGTTCCAAAATACTCAACTTGGAGAGTTATTTCATTATAATGCTTCAAAGACTGCTCATAGAGGTCAGTTGATGTTAGAATACAGTTTACGAGCAGGTTGCTTAGACTGCAGTCATATACTGTAACTATTGTATGAGTATTTTGTGAAGCAGAAACTAACTTAATTCCAGAGATTTAGTTCATCTTTACAATCTAAATAAACCCATAACCAAGGCCATTTTATCAACGACCAATTCCTTTGTTTACTTCAGCATTTCTTAAGGTGTATTTTATTGGGCTCAAGCACTAGTGCGATACATTGCATTTAGAGATGGCATGTAACATCACTGTAAATGCTCTTATTCTAGCCACATTTTACAGTTTAAATTTGACTATATTTATACCAGCCATGTTCCTCCTATTGAATTTTTGGGGGGGTTTATGCAGTGTGTAATCGGTTCTATTGTAGGAAAAAATGGCATGCAGTTTATAATTGTAAACTTTCTTGTTTTTTTCCTGTCAGAAGAAAAACTGATAAATTGTTTTTCAAAGTTATTTCCATGCATGTAAAGAGAAAATGACTAAATCATCAAATTTTTTGCTTTGATTTTGAAAACGGTTCTTTTTTTCATCCAAGACATTTTTCAATTGAAAAAGAGAAGTGTGTGCAGATATAAGGAGGAATCTATCCTTTTTAATTAAATTTGATGGTGACACAATGACAATGTGCAAAATATATATAGGTCTGAATTTAAATAAGGATGCGTTTCTTGAACGCTGCTGGTTAAAGAAGGCATCTCTATCTATCTACCTATCTATCGATCTATCTATCGATCTATCTATCGATCTTTTAGCATATGTACTATTTTAGCCAATCAAGGGCTAATCGGGGGTGACAATAACATATACCAGATGGATAAAACTACTGAGAATCAAAAAGTCTATGTTACACTGCAAACAAGGGAACAGGCAGAACTTTTAACACCAAAGTAACTAGCATTGAGCAAAGACATGAATAAGGAGTGCTAAAGCAGCAAAGGAGGGCAGGCAGCAGTTTAAGGCAGCAGTTTTAGGAACTCTGTAAATTATTTTCTTTAGCTGTAACGCTTACATCGGTTTTGCAGTGAACCGGATTATAGCCTGCTTCTACAAATATCAATTATTCTTTGACTCGTTGGTTATGGTTAGCAATCACCTTTTTGTTGGAAGGCAAATTCAAAATTATTTGATATTATATTTGATGATGACTTACTCTGAGTCTTTGTATTTGTATCCCCTGTTTCTCAGTCATCTTAAGAAAATGAGGAAAGTTGATGTCATCCAGAAGAAGATAAACTGGTACCCCTCTGGTCGATGCTTCCACAAGTTCTTTGAAAATATCGACATCAGTAAACATATCCATAACAATTGCTATCACCTATGAAAAATAAAACATTATGGGGTATGTTTTTATCATCACACAAGGTTTCACAGTTATAGGGGTATTCTATACCAATTAGATGTATTTTAATATTAAATCATGCATATTCATTTAACTAAGTACAGTTTAATAGATGTACAGAAGTGTTATACAGTATAGCTACATCAATCAACATCATAAAGCAACAAATTGACCCATTTTGTATATGCCTTCAATATTATTAATACTTTATATTATTATGTAATTGTATTATTCTTTATTTACTGTTATTGACTATTCCTAAATCATTAGGATAACTTTATGCACACCCCAGGCTTTCTTGAATTCCTTTACTGTGTTTGCCTCTACTACTGCAACTGGAAATGTATTCAAGATAATACATAACTATTTTATATAAAACGACATGTACAAAATATGTCTAGCCTAGTAACCTCGCCAACTAAAGCAAATTAATTTAGGTGGATTTAAAATGCGATAATGTTTTTCTCCAATGGCAGATTATACTGCTATGCACACTAAACCCTTAGCAGAAATTGCACCATTACAGAAAATGAAACTATTGACTTTTTGTATTCCATGAATGAAACTATTAACATTTCACTGAATCGTGGGGTTGTAAGCTGTTATCCCCCTAAAGTGAAAATATATTAGCATCTTCAAATAATGAAAAAGACCAAAATCAGACCTCTTCAATAATATTTAGAACATGGTTTTGTAGTCTCAAAATCTTACTCGGCGCTAACCTTCTGGCATTGATTATTTTAAAAGAAATACAAAAACCTAATTATTGATATAGAATTTCAACAGCTCAAACAAAGCCATGCCCTGTAAAGTATTAAAAGATACATCTTGTTAATTGACTAATCACAACAAATTTTTTCATTTTTGATAAATTATTCTTACATGGTTTCTGTTCCAGTTTATTTCGGTATTATTATTTTTATGCAAACTGAAATTTGGACCAAAGTAATGCATGTAAGATAAGATGATTGTAACCATGCTGTGGTTTATTCTGATGGAACAAGCTTTCCCAGATTATCATTTTCGATGACTATCCTAGAAATATAGGTAGGTTGGAAAAGATATGGAAATGGTTGCAATTAGGCATTTTTTTTGTTTTGTTTTGGTTTTTTGTAGGTTGGCTGCATTAAAAGAATGATCTGTCACCTAAATGGCTGCAACTAATGAATAGAAACATTGATGGAAACACTATTAAAATAAAACACTATTGGCCTGCAATTTAACAAGGCTGCTTTTTTTCGCCCAACTATTCCCACTCCAGAAAAGAGGAAAAAATTGATGAGACAGAGAAAAATTTCACTACAGTGTTTTTCATTTTACTATATCTATGTTTATTTACCTCATTATAAAAGGAAAACAGCCCTGGAATCAACGTCTTTATGATCGAGAGGTTTTCCTGCCCTAATGTCTTGAGCTTTTTTTGCAAATTTTACCACGTTTGTTAAACTTTTGGCAAGTTTGTTGTACACAGACAAATTACAAAATGTGGGAAAAACAGACATAGATAAAAGGCAATACTATTATTGGTGTTAATATGTATAAAACATATGTTTTTGCATACAACCTTTTTGCATTTCTCCCTTCAGAGTAGGTAATGTATGATCATGAGCGAGATACATGATCATGTATCATGGGCATACCTTTGAATAATTGTTGTCTGTTACAGATTATACTAATTAAAAAGTAATTAATGCAAATGTAAGAGGGAAACAAAATTATTAAAGTCTGACGTAAAGCACAAGTTATTTGTAATATCTAAGTAATATTGGCTATTGTCATTCCTAGTGCAATTGGTATGCACCTTGAAAGCCTCTGTTCCCCAGGGGAGGGCAAGTAAAACCAAGTAGCCACCTGTTACTAATTATTACACCTGCTCTATAGGCTGTCCATGGAAAAGCTCTATTGCTACTTATTTCGTCTAGTGCTCATCACCTTTCAAGACTGACATAAATAGGCATATGCCTAGAAACACAAAGGCAATGCTTGAAGCATTCTACATTTACCAATATACCGGCATGGGCTTATGTATACAAAGTGCTAAAAATTAGGACAATTACCATAGCTGTCAATGGAATATTCCTGCTGATGGCTCCATTTTTAACTCAATGCAATTTGTTTTCTGGGACTATAAAGAAAACCCAACACAATCCTATCTAGCACACACAGGTATAAATAGATGAAGAATAACTATGATCAACTACTGTCATATAGGCTATGAATCTGTCAGACCATCAAAACATTTTTCTTTTTTTATTACGCACCCACTAATAAACGCTATAGCCAAAAGGTGTGGAACGGGTTGTGTGGATCATTAGCTGGTTTTTGACACACCTGTGCTGCTAAGTTTTGTTCCCTAGATCCTGAAACATGTTTGTACACATAATTCTCATTTAAGCTTTATTAACTTTTCACATATTTTAAGATGTAGGTTCTTGTTAAGCTTGTTATCAGATGAGGAATCCAGTATGCAGAAATGGGAATGATGGCCGAAATCAGGAAACCAGAAGTCCATAGAATGGTCAGTCATGCCGGGTCAGGAAAGGAGAGGTCAAAAAAAGTCGATCAGGCAATTTCAGCAACAGAAGTCAATTGTAGATGCACTATTGCAAACAGTAGTGTACTCAGCCAAGACAACAACTGAGCACTGACTGAAAGTGACAGGCTCCTGCTCGGACCATGACAGTTCTTCAGTACTAGTGGGCGATCATACCGCATCTAAAAAGTATGTTTGTTTATACAAAACTTGAATACACATTTTTAAACAGTATCTGTGCAATATAGTTTCATGTATTACAAAATACATGCACTTATAGTAGTGCATGATATTGTTTATATTAAATTATTTGCACACAGGGATTATATAATGTTGGGTAAAATCAGTGAATATATGATGGGATTAAAAAAAATGATGGAGAGACAAGATAAATAGGAAGAGACAGAACAAAACAGAGGAGGGGAGTGAAAAGAGAGGGAAATAGAAGATGGGTGTGAGGTGTGATGGACATGAGGTTGGGTATAATGGGTGGTAGGGTTGCCACTTGGCCGGTATTTTACAGGTGGAAGCAGAACTACGGGAAAGGAGACAGGGATGCAAAGAAAGGAGACAGTGAGAGAATAAGAGCAAGTGACAGAGCATGAAAGAGTGAGTGAGAGTGTGAAAAAGCATAAGTAAGAGCGTGATAGAGTGTTTAAGAGCGGGAGTCAAAGTGTGAGGCAGTCAGAGTGTGAGAGAGCGTGGATAAGAGTGAGTAAGAGTGTGTGAGCTCAATGGAGCTCAATGGAGATTGAGGGAGAGTAAAAAAGCAATGTGATGCAAACAAAAATGATTATGATGGGAGATAGGGGTTATGCTGTGCAACTGTCAATGGCTGACTCAGTATATAGGGATAGGAGTTATGCTGTTGCAAAGGATCCACTCAATGTTAAAACAGCCATGATTGCACATCTAAATAATGTAAAAAGGACAGGGTTTTTACTATTTATCCAGTTTTCTTAGCCAGTCACTAATGGTAATATCCTAATTCCCATTGGGGAGCAATTGCCCTGTTGTCCATAACCCCTTCTTCCACCCTGCAGTCCCTGAAAGCTTCACTTGCTGAAATTGTATATCCATATTACACAGGGTTACATAGGCCAACAACAAGTCATTGGTGGCAGTGGGCATGGAATTGGTTGGAATAAGGGATGATCCAGAGAACTCCCACACACACACAACTACACACTTAATAATAAGTGATACGTTAATGAACATAAAGCATATTAAAATGTATAATAATCTACTGTATAATCAATGTATAGCATTTTGAATTACTCTCAAAAATATAGGGATGTGTTCCTATTACTCAATAGCTTTTCATATATTTGAAATTAAAATGTCAGTTCTGGTTGTTATTTTCCAAAAATATGAAAGCTAACCTTGACCTCTTTGAGCATAGCTGATCTCATCTCTCCTGCGAATTTAATTAAGATTTTGCAAAACATTGATTCAATGGCTGCAAAAATCACTAGATGATAAACACAAAATGTTTGTTAATGTTAGCTACAAAAAGAGTACAGAGAGGCCTAAGCATAAAATAGACACCACGTAAAGTTAATAGTACATACTTTGTACTGCAGTGTTTGACTATGATAGTTCAACAGTGCTACACGTACCGCCAGTGGGATGATACCCATCGCTTTATTATACAACTTTAATTCTGGCATATGGAAAACAAACAGAACTATAATGAGACCAGAGTGAGGACATACCCAGAGAGATAGGAAATTAAATGAAGAGAGAGAATATGATTACTGAGTGGTAGGAAGTAAGCTAATATGAGTAGCAGAATGAATGATACTGATCAGGAGGGAATGAGGAAGAGAGATTTATAACTGAACACAAAAGGATCTGTGTACATTTTAAATAAAACTATTTTATTTTAAAAACAAAAATAGATGCAGCTGTGTTCTGGTATTATATATTGTGTTTATAATGAGTCCTGATGTGTGCAAACAACAATTAGTTAATGCTGGACTAAAACCCCCAAATGTAAACAAGTGTTGAAGCAGCTGACCTAAAAAGCATTTGCTGAATTAATATCGCCAGTGTTTATTTTACTATATACTTCTTTTCTTTTTTGACTTGTGTGTAAATACAGCATACATATATGGGAAAGTAGATGGGTTATTTTTGCTCCTTGGTACTGGCGTCGCCAATGCTGGGACCTTGAACAGTTACTTATTGCAGTAAACATGTTTTTGTCTCAATCAGTTTTAAACAGTTTATAATTATGTAAATTTGAATTTATTCTGATTGGGGGCCACTTTTGACTCTATGCCAAACTGTATAATCTGCCTCTGTATAGTCTGCATTATTATTATTGGAGTACTTCTGTGAAAGGGCAGAGCCACGGCGCACCACACAGGGTCAGCCTTTCCCCGCATTCCTCCAGCGGTGGAGCTCTCCCGGAGCTCAGGTTAACATAGCAGATAGCGGGAAGAAGTGGACAAAGAAAGAAAAAAGGAAATGAGGTCACTGCAAGGGTCCAGATATTACCTCGAGTTCAAGTTAGGGCTAAAATAATTGAAGCGTTAGGCAGTACTCAAATTCTTTGAGCACTCAAAAAAATAAAGAATAAAACAATATAACATGTTTGGGGTAAATTACGCTAAATGTGATTGGAAGATCAGGAGGGAATGTCACCTCAAGCTCCTTATTTTGGCGGAAGGTCCCACCTGGTTATGTCCACGGAGATGTGGATAAAAATAGAAGACAGCAGATTGAAGATAGAAGAGAAAATAAAAGACAGAAGGTGAAGAAGATACAGAAGCAGAAGCGGAAGTGGTTGTCTGAAAAGGTAGGGAAACATTTAGAGGCTGAGAGAGAGTGAACGAGAATGAAAGTGTGAGAGAATGAGTGAGAGTAAATGTGGGCAGCAGGCAATGAATTTCACTCCAGAATAAAAAAGCTGCTGAAGTTTCTGCCAAACCGAATGGGCAGGGAAAAAAAATCAATTTCCAGAAATCTAATTGCATATGTCCAGCATTTACTGCCTCAAAACTGTTGTAACTCCTTTTATTTCATTCAAATGTGACATTCTACATTGCATTTGTTTCAAAGGTTAACAATGAAGCCAAACAGTGATCTTTTTAGGTTGTAGGCACCTCTTTGTGAGCAGTCCCTCCTTCCACACAGGTAGCTCATTAATAGAGTCCAGATAATGCTTTAAATTAGACTTGTGCATAAGTCTTCGGGCGAACTTGAACTTGCGTTTTCGTTGTTGAAATGAAGAAGCGAATATAGCGCTGGTAAAACGTACACAAAGATGAAGACACAAACCAGAAGAATCTTCCTGTTAGTCTTCGTCTACTAATCTCCCTGGTCCCTTCCCCATCTAGCGGAAATCTGCTAACTCGCACGGCCTTTTTAACTCCTGACGGCGAACCTACGGATTTCTGCTCCTTGGTAAACAATATAGCCATGAAAAATTAGATAGGCATCGCCAAACTTGGGGTACTTTGACATAGTGGCGGGCTAAGCAATATATGAAGCTCTTTATAAGCAGCTCCTTTTGACTGATCAGTGTTTTTATGTTTTAAGCAGCATGTGAAACTATATTGTGCGAATCAGCCTCCATATTTTATCTTAGACCCACCCATGGACCTTTTAAATCATCCTATCTGCCCTGCCCCTTACCAGGGCTCCCCTACACACAAATGTGCGGCTACTGTCATCACCATCCTCTCATAAAACTCCCTGTCGTACCTTGTCATTGTTTAAAATAATACAATTACCGGTAAATAATGCTAAAACCTGATTTTCTTCAGAGCTAAATCCTATACAAAACTGTAATGCTCAAAGAAAATGTTTGTGTCTAAATACTATCTACTTTTTGCTAGTCACATACCGTATTTTTTTTTAATGGCTCATATCTTAATGTGCTCATATTATTGAAATCTCACACAAAGAAAAAAAAACTAAGTTCGATCTTTAACTGTATTTGGTGGTATTTTAATGTATTTTACCAAGAAATCAAAAATGTTAAAAAGGTCATGAAAATGTTAAAAATGAATGTGATGATTACATTAAAATGGGTAGATGATAGTTCCTCTAAATTAGACATAACAGAACATACAATCACTGAATTGTTATGTTGTAAAAAAAAATCAGTTCCCAAATCCCATTGTAAGGAGAATATCAACTGTTCTACTTGTTAATTATTATCAATGGACCATTGTACATTGTTGGCATGTTGATCTCATTTCCAGTTTGCCTTAAGTACCCTTACATGTTTTCATACTTAATGCCTGGGGAATATGTACTAGTTTGTCTATCAGCCTTGGGACTCACGGGAGTCCCAGGGCTGAAGAAACACTCCTTAAAATAATTTAAGGTACGGAAATTGATAAGGATGATAACTTTGGTTATATTACTCTACCATGCCATCATGCAGTTTTTGTTAACATTGCCTGCCTTGACAAGTTCAAATTGACTCATAGCACATTATCAAAAGGATTATTTTTAGCATACATTATTATGGGATAGACTTTTCCTTCTTTAAGTTGTGAAGTAAATCTTATTCTGAAAAATTCTTTGGCTATAACATTTATGGATTTCTGAGTACGCTACCTTCTTCATTTATTTCAACGTTCATTTCCCTTTAGTCTTGGTGTTATATTGTAATCTACTTCTAGTTCTAAACAAAGTATTGGCTGTGGATGTATATTATAGTTAATTTGTCTGTGCTACTTGCTCTAATTACATAACTACGGGCTCTAGCTTCTAACCTAATTGCTGTTTTCACTTAGTCCCAGAGCACAGCATTGTGACTGAATCCTTTCTTCTACTATATATAAAATGTCCATCTTTCTATTCAGTCACTTTTTGCACAACCTACACTTTACGGTTATATTCACTAAATAAACCTGTATAATTGGACACTTCAGCCATCATATGTTTTTTCTATTTTAAGTCATCATGGTAAGCCCTTTACGTATGCACGTTCTACTGAATTCCATATGCGTTTGCCCTGGAGACGTCTCCTGTCACCTGATTTACTTTACCGACTTTACCGACCGCAATTTAAGCACTGACTCAGCGAACATTATGTGGAAGGGTCTAATGAGCTTAAACTTTGTGTCAGGGACATTTATACTATCCCTTTATCAAAAACAGTCAACAATGTATAGAAAACCCACATTATCTATATACTATGCCTATTATGTTACCCCACATATTTTTAGGTTGCTAATAGCTATTGGTTCTGGCAGCCGTTGTAAGAGTAAGGGGAGCAGAAGAGAGAGAACTTCAGGGCAGGAAATTGATAATGCTGGCTCTGCCACAGAGTGCCGCATATCTCAGCTTCCACGAGTACAGCTTGTAAAGCAACTATTAAAAAATTAACTGAATGGCATACATGCAAACTTTCCAGTATAGGCTACCAAGGAGCTCTCTCTCTTTTCAAAGAATTTAGAAAGAGGTGGAACTAGTTGCCCGTAGGGGCTGGGTTAGCCCCACAACATCTAAAATTGGAAGAAAATTCAGTAGAAAGCAATGGAGTAAGAGGAACATGAGTGGAGAGTGTGCATTGTTAGAAGCCTAAGCAACTAAATCTGTGCATTCAAATTTGTACAAATTTGCACGGTTTTGCATGCTGTGGCTCCGTCCTTTTGCAGAAGTACTCAGAGAGGCCAGAATAATGCAGTGTGCATTACTCTGGCCTCCTGGAAGGGCACAAACTCCAACCAGTTCTTCTCCACCTTTCTCCATCTTTGTTGTGTAGAATGGAAGACTTGGTCAGTAAAGCAGTAAATAATTCAAAATAAAACTGGACTTTACTTATTACCCCAGTTGTAACTCCCCTAGGCAGTGGGATGCAAGGAAGGTAGACGAGGTGCAACCTGAAAAGAAGAAAGCTTACACTTAATTTTTAAGGGCCCATCTAGTGTTGGCAAACAATGTTCTTGAGTCCTCAGCCCAGTAAAAGAGAAAAATATAATTAATTATAGAAAAAGCCTGCCACAAAAACATGAAAATAATTCCTTTTGGCCTCTGATGTCAAATGATGGGCTCTATTCAAGTCTATGCGGTTCATTCAAGGTAATCAGTTAGGACTCCATGTGCACAGGGGTATACATATATACACAATCTCATACAACCATAATTTATCTTACAACCTACCACCGAGGGTATTCAAAGGATTTTCTTTTTTAGTTGATTTGATTTTCCATGAGGACTCGAGGGAAACATTTAACACAAGAAATATATTTTACTATCCTTGCCTGTAAAAGGTATTATCCCATACCTTTCATTCATAAGCCATCCTGGGACCCCATTTCATTTTTATTTAGAATTTTGTTTTCATTTTTAAAATTTTATTGCATGGTATGTTCATTTTTATAGTATATCTTGAAGTGAGGACGTGTGTTGTCATTCAAATAACCCACATATTAGTGAATTTTAACATGCAAAGGTATGCATCTCAGTTAGATCGGGTCAGTTGGGTTAAGGATTAACTTGACTAACTGTCTACTTCTTATTAAATAGACCCAAAATATGTTGCTTTCTTATTACTGCCAGACCATACCAATACTTACATTTTGTAAATATATCGAAACTTTGTATCTTGATTTTGCATTCTTTGATATCTATTTACGTTTATGTGTTTATGGTATTTGTCCACATTTATTTTCTTGCAAGTACACGAAAAAGCAATACCTTTACAAGTAGAAGAAAGATAAATTCTTATAAAAGCTCCCCACCCTGTACAGCATGAGCTAACTCAAATGTTGAAACATGCCCAACCCTGTGAACTGTGCTAAGAGAGCCACGGGCATCGTCGTATGCAGAAGCCACTTGCCCTAGGCTTTGTAGATAGAATTTGTTTTCTGTTTTCAAAATACCACATTTCTTTTCTTCTTAGAAACAAGCACACACAGAGATATGTATGTGCGTGAGTCTGCTTTCTGTTCTCTTACAGTTGATCAAGATTGTGATGTGTGGATAACTATTATTTTACTTATAAAAGCCACTATTTAAAGGAAATGTAATTAAACATCACATTGTTGTATTTGGGCAAATACAAAACCCAAAAACAACCCAAAACAAACCCAAATTACAGATGTCTTCTACTTTCATATTTGCTTTTTCTTAACCTGAGGATTACTTTACATAAAACGCATGTGCTTTGTTTAGCTAGCAATTAAACAATATAATATGCATGGATACTGAAAGGAGAAAAAATACATACTTTATATTGCATGTAAATTCGTCTTTACATATGGGTTTAAATGTTACTTTAAGCAATATTTACATATGTTATTTTCTTGGAAATCAATAAATCAGTTTTCTTAATTAAGAGTGACATTTGGAATATATATATTACAGTGCTACGTTTCGACACAGTCCATATCATATACAGAAACAATTGCTGAGATGTTCTTTTGCGTCAGGAAGCTGCTAATGAATACGATGATTACATGAATAATAGCTGGTGTATCTTTTAAATTGCCTATGCACTTAGTGATTCATGAGTGAGGTTATATTGTGGAGAAATACAATGCCAATTATAATTTTTTATCATATGTATCATGTTTACTCATCAAACCAGTTTACCACGAGGCTGTACACACTACCTACAGGTAATTTTTTCTCATAGTTATTTAGTAATAGAAGAATGACTTTCACCTACCTTCCCAAATTTATGATGAAAGGATTTATATAGGCGAAAATATAGTCACTAGTAAGAGTTTTTTAATGCATGTAATTCACTGGTACATCAACCTCCGGTTGTTTGCCTTCTACAAGGATTTGCAATGAAATGCATGCATTATATTCATAAAAAAATATCAGTGCATACAGTACAATAACAACAACAACAACTATTTATATAGCGCTTTTCTCCCGGTGGGACTTTACAGGTATATGCATACAAGAGAAAAAGAGTGAATTATCTGAAAGATTGGGAGAAAAGATGGGTTTTAAGTCTCTAAAGATGAGTCCTCTATGATTGACAGTGGTAGAGAGTTCCAGAATGAGGGAGCAGCATGACAGAATGCGTTGGAGCCGGATTTTGTGCGTACTTTTGGCTTATAGAGAAGAGACATATGTGTGGATCGAAGGGGGCGAGCAGGGATGTAGGGTGTTAATTTTCTCTTTGAGGTAACAGGGTCCCTGGTCCTTTAGGGCTTTAAATGACAACACACCTATCTTAAGGTGAATTCTCCATTTGATAGGAAGCCAATGGAGAGACCGTAAAATAGGTGTAATATGGCATGAGGGGCTGGTTTGTTAATAGTCTGGCAGCTGCGTTCTGAGCCAACTGCAGTTTGTGAAGTTCTTTTTCTGGGAGGCCTACATACAGTGCATTGCAACAATCCAGACGAGATGTCACAAATGCATGGATTAGGGTGACAGTATCCTCTGGTGGGATTTGGTGCTTTATCCTGGCTATATTCTTCGGGTGGAAGAAGGCAGATTTTGTTGCAGCAGAGATTTGACATTTAAGTGACAAACCTGTAGCGGTGCTCAACCAAAATACATCACTGTGCCTGTGTAGGTGTACTTGCTATACTAACTGTCAAGAGTTTTTATGTCACAAAATACTATTTTACTTTTGAAATATAATTTTCCTTTAGGTTTCAGGGATTTTAGGGAAATTTAACAGCACCTGGGACTTTCCCCTGAAAATGAAAAGAAAAAAAAAAAACGGTTTACCCTATGATATCTACCACAGGGGCAGTTTATTTTGTGTAGTTGTGCACAGTCAGTGGATGACCACCGGCAATCATTTTCTGAACAATCACAGAGTAATTGTGTATAAAAAATCATGATAATAAAAGGATATTCTACAATACAAGAATGAGACAAGTACAAACTGTGGCAATGTGAAAGGATGTGAAAGGTATTGGTTTTCTATTTGAATACTTAATCAACCTCATATTTCTCCAAGTATGCTCTCAATTGTCAGATTAGGTAAATGATTTCTTGGAAAATTCAATTATATTCTCATAACATAAATTATTCCTTAACTTTCCTTAGCAGACAATCCAAAAATAGACAATAATTTAACTACAGAGTGTAACATCCCAGTATATAATGCAGGAATGTACATTTTAATTTCCCGTCCTTCCTGAAAGAATCTGTAATATATAATCTGCAATATTGCTTTTTCTACCCTTTTAACCAAGGTATTCATAGATCCTCTAAGTAATGAGTTAGAGCCAAGGTCAGTTAAAAAAAAATCAAGACACGGCTAAATTTTGATTGTTAACTTTTACATGACGTTATTATAGTTCTTTTTGTCCTTGGTAATTAAAATTTTGGATAAGCCCACTGACCTTAAATTTCCAGAGTTATTCACAAAAATCTGAGGTCACTGAAATGCCAAAAATCTCTGGTAGTTACTTAGAATTCTCTGAAGGAGTTCTTTTTAATTGCATATTTTGTAATTGAAAGTATTTTTTAAATGTATAAAAATATATTCTTTATATATTTTTAATTGAGTAAAGGCTGCTTCATGTTACTTTCTCATTTCCTATAAGCATTCTTTTATCTATGATGTGTCTAAATAGTCACAATGATATACATAATGTATTGTCACCGTGCCTTCTCCACGTTCAATGTTAAAAATGCTTTAATGAAATAGTATCAAAGCAGCATTTCTTTAATGGCACCTAGCATATTCTACTCTCCTCTCAGGTGTAGCTTTAATCTTTTTAGCCTACTGGGATCTTTTCACAGTTAACAGCCTAAGCCACAGTTTGCTGACAACAAACAGTGTGAAATAGATAAGATTGTTTTCTTGCTGAACAGGCTGATTTTTGTTCTGTTTGTTTCTTAAACGCATCAACATTATTCAAGTAAATACATAGCTGGCTCCTTTGCATATACAAGTATGTATCCTTGGCTGGTCACATTTTATTCAACTATATTTATGTTTATTCAGGTAGGTTGTGTTGAGTTGAATTCATAGAGATCAATTTCCTTTACAAACAGCCAATCAAAAGAAAGTGTCTCAAGATGGGCTAAACTGACCTTATAATGTACATAATTAAATTGTTGAGGACATCTTCTAGAAATAATTTAAATACAACAAGCTTTAAGCTCAGTAGTAATAATATGCTTCGTTTGATCTCAACTCACATGCAAAATCCAACTTTGATGATCACACTGAACTCAATAAGAGTGCAATGCTTCTTCACCCTGGTCAGATACTCAAACAGGTACAAATACAAATAATAACAGACATTGAAATTCTATTGTGTATCTAACGTTGACATCTTACCTGCTTTGCTTCTTTGATCATCTTCCTAATCATTTCTTTAATTGTGAAAGGATGTCCTCTTGGAGGATGAAAATACAAAGATATGTCTGTGGCTCCTACATGTCCAGGTGCCACATAAGGCCATCCGAGGTCAAGATTTGGAGCTTCTACATCAGATTCCATAGGCCAATATGTCCCGGAGGAAGAGGTGTCATCATTAAAATCTCCTTGTGAATTGTCATTATTATCCACTGGCTTTTGTATGTGATTCGTAATGTAGTTGAGCTCATCCTCTGCTAGGAACTCTGTAGCTCTTTCTTTGACGAGAAATTCTTTATATGAAGTAATACCCCCTTCGATCAAAGCATCAATGGCGACACGGTACCATTCTTTATAGTGAGGTTCTAGGTAGTTTTCTGATTTGTTTTCATCATGCAATGATGAAAGCAATGACAGCGATTCCATCATTGCAGACATTGAGAATCTTTAAATATAAAAAACCTAGAAACATCATAAAACATAATGTTAGAAATTAGAAGAATTGTTTTTGTAATGAACTCATTTAAAATGCAAAACAGCTATCTTTACCTGACATCTTAGTGCACAATCGATTTTTCAGTTCAAACATATATTCCAGTGCAGTTACAAATCTCTGTTTACTTAGCATTTCAGTGTTTGACAGTAGGCCATAAATTTCCACAGCTTAAAGGATTACATGGCATAGTTTACAATTGCTTAAAAACTGAACATCAGATTACTAGCCCAAACCAAATAGTTAATCATAAGATAATAATGACCGACGTAAGTTTCTGGAGTCCCTGAATCATTCGTTTTTATTGCTTTATTAATCTACAATACTTACATGCACAATTTGTTTTGTTTCTATTTTGTGCATATGTTAGGTTTCAATAACTGACACTGTCGCAATGGAATAGAAAACTCCATGGGACAAAATGACTGATCTTTGCAGAGCCAGGGTACCATATTGGTCTAGGCAAACTATACATTGCAAATTAAATGACTAGAGACTATGACTAGAAACTGGGGATATGGGAAGATGCAGCTCTGGAGCTACAGCTTCTATAAAAAAAGTAATTACTTATTTTTAACGTTTTCAAGAATGTATTTGAAAGTATTTAAAGTACTAATTAATTAATCCACAAAATCAATAAAATTGTTTAGTTACAATAATAATCATTACAATTGTCTGATACATTTTTCAACAGAATTCTAAATACTTGATCTTGTATCTAACATGGGACTTGCACATGTGTCCCATGTCTTTCCTACGGTGAGATACTATGGAGTGAGATACTTAAATGTGTACCATAAATGTCACTTGAATCATTATTTCGAAGAAGCTACAATGCATTATTAAACAAACTTGTCTAAAAGTTCTTTAAACGATGTATGTGAAAAAGTGTTGTTGTAAAACTGTCAAAAAATAAACATGATAAAACTTTTGATGATAGATTTTCTTTTTAAAAAAAGCATTGCAGCACAATGAGCTGCCACACCAAGTTAATTATTCTACCAGTAATCCTTCCATCATTTCTTGAGTGCTTTCTCAGAATATTTTATACTATAATACTCTACTGACAAATTAAGACTATGGATATATTTATTAGAAGGGCTGAGGAGATAAGGATAATTTACGTTATGTTTTCTTAAAAACAGCAATGGAATTTCTCTTTACACTAACTGAAAGTATTAGTCAAGTGATATTGACTGCAGTGTTTATAAGCATCCAGGATTACCGTATACACTGAAACACAAATACACTTTATTATCATCATGATACTCATGAAATAAGGAGTGGTTAACCGTAAAAATGTTGCTAATTATGGGTGAAGATGCTTATGCTTATAAAACTGTTGCTATGGATTTATGACACAGAATGTGATAACATCATTTTATGAGATTGTGTTAATCATATTAGTAATATTTCATAGCTGTAATGTTCTGTAAGCTATGTTAGCCCAGTGGCATAAATGAAAAAAAGAATGAACATTGCACTATGTGGTAATAGTTCTTAAATAGGAGTAACAATTACTTTTTAGGATTAACAATTGAAAAGGTCATTATAAAAAACGAAATGTTAGTCCAATGAAAAAGGGTGTTATTTTCAATACTGCAATATAGTTTTTTTGCATTCGTGATAGGAAACTACAGATGAATCTATGCTTGATAAACAATAAAGAAAGCGTCAACTTTCCCACCAACAGAACAGCCCTAGTCTCACCAGCAGAACAACAAATGAAAATGGAAAATCCATTTGTAAAATACGTACAACTAAATATTTGTACTCCCATAAGAACAAAAATAATACATCCAGCAAATAGTATGAAAACACCCAGATAGGTTTATTATAAAGAGAAGAGGACGCTTAAGCATAAACTAGCATAAACCGATGAGTCTGAATAGTCAGATTATTGAGACGTCAACGCTGTTCAAATGCTACTTAGCACTTGTATGGTTGAGAAGATGATCCCTAATGAGTCCCGGTATGTTCCATGCTGACTATGATCCTCCCATTCTGGTTGGAGCTGTCTGTAAATACAGTCTCCTGCTACTTTTCTGCTTTATTACATCATCCTTTGTACAGAAACTATACTATGGTAAAGGTAAAAGTGCGCTTACTGTGGACACAAAAGCAAATATATGGAGTATCCATAAAACAATCTGGGCATGTGCCTAGAGCACCATTTCTAGGGGTACTTTAGGGACAAAAACGGAGGTACTTGATGGTAATTGTACCCACTCGTAATTATATAGAAATGTTTGCACTTTCTGTCTTTGCCTTGCGTGCTAAGGTTTTTTTTTTTCCATGGTTCATTGATCTTTTAACAGTTTTCCAGGTGGCACAATAACTACTGGTGTCTAAGGGAGCCCAAAATGAAAAATCCAGCCTTGCTATACAACGTTAGCTTTAATATAAGGTCCAGAAGTATCAATTAGGTGCAATACAATGCATCCCATTTTAAGGGTGCTGTCTATGTTCCTGGGTAACCCATAGTACAGTATATTGCGCTCTGTTACTATGCAAACGTTTTCCTCTGTCACTCGTTGCCAAGAAAAATCTTTTAATATCCATTTTCTCACAGAAAGGTGCTGTTTTTCTTTGTTGGTAGTCATTGTTGAGCAAAACCTTTAAAGGTCCATTTAGCACAGTTCTCCTTGTAAATCTTTCATTGTGTTGCACGTATTTAAAATGCCAAAACCATTGACACCCATGTAGGTGGGATGGAATGCAACACATTTTCTTACTAGGTAATAATTAGAAGAGCCTGCAGCAGTTTGTCAATAGGAACAATAGGATCATAAAGACCCTAGAAAAAATCTGCAGTCTATTTGTTCTAGTAAATAACTCAAGTAAGACGACAAAGAAAGAACACAAACACCAAATATACAGAAGTGGGATTTCTCACACATTTTTACACTTCAGCACAAAAACTAGGTTTTTTTTTCCTACATACATTTCAAGACAATCAAGTCAGATAATATTGCTAACTCAGACTGGGAGTTGGCTCCAACAGACACCATTAATCTAGAGAATTACCCTTATTGGCAAGTGACTGCAAAGGACAGAAAACAAGCCTCTTACTCATCATCTTCAAGAACACTTTATTGTCTGCCTTTAACACACACAGTTTAGCAAGAATAAACATTGTGTTTGGAAAGACGAAGGGATTCTAAATCAAATAAAGCATTCAAGTGATCGTGTAAAACAACATTTGTCATTTCCACATTAAACAAGCATTTTAGCCAATTTTAAGTTTGATAAAATATTAAAATATTTGGATATCACTGAAGCTATTTTGTAATATTGCTATGCGCCTCAACTATATGTTTTACAAAGTGGAACATATCATTAAGTACCTATATAAGTATAAGTATCTATACTTTAAAAAAGTTAGTAGAATGTTTTAATGGTTTATTGTGTGCCTATAGGTGACCCTGATGGGAGTTGTTTACAGACACTGGAGTGTCAGAACTATCACATAAGTACTGGAATTAAGATGTATGTTGCAGTACAATAAATAAGTTAATTCCTGACTCCAGTTTAAGCGCCTGCTGCTAATGTACATGTTTTAGATTGCTTATTTTATAGCTGTACAGAATACCTTGGCTTTTTATTTAAAGTGTGATTGTAGTTATATATATATAGTATATATATATTATACTAAACTTGTGTCTTACTCCTATTCCCTTTAAGTCCTTATTCTTAAGTGTCATGTTGTTTCATTAGCTTACATGTACTTTGGCTCTGATACCAGTTTTCAAATAATGAATTTGTTTAAAAATGTATCAAGACATGTAAAGACAGTTGACAAACAAACCTAAAGTAAATACAAGAGCACAGGCTATAGATATTTTACAGGTAAAAACAATCCACCAACAAACTAAAACAAAATATGCGATAAGATAAACAATAGGATTTCAGTGGGTTAAGTTTAAAAACACTAAGTTCCGCTGGTTTAACCTTAGAAGAAAGTGTTATGCAAAAAGTAAGATCACAACAGAAGATGCTCTGAAAACAAACCAAGATGTAGCAAACACAGCTCATTGAATTAAAGATTCCCCTTAGCTGATACAGACTACCGACACAGATTTTTACAGACAGACCCTGTCCTAGTTCATGGAGAACTTACGATAAGTCCCTAAATAGTATACGGAAATGTCATTGTTGGGAAGAAAAATATTTGAGTTTGTGTGTGTGTGTGTATGTGCGTGTAAAAAGAGCTGAATTACTTACCATTTAACTTGAAAACCGCACAAAGCCAGCTAGTTAGAAGCTTGCGGGACACAGCTACTAATCCCAATGTGTAACACTCAGGAAGAGATGTGAAAGAAATGTGCTTGGCTTTGGGAAGTGCTTGTGAAGACAGCCTGTGGCAGACAGGTGTGTTGCTGTTAACCTGTTGTAACACGCAAATGACTTGTCGTGTGAAACCAGATTCAATGTAGGAACCTGTGCAAAACCTGTTTCGACTACAAGCCCTTCCCTTCCGCTTCAAAGTGAAATACAAAGGCCAGATATTACTGAACACTGAAAACTCCAGTGGTAAAGTGAGTGGGAGTAACAGCAATGACGTATACCTGACTATACAAACCAACAGTAACTGGACAATAAGCATTATTTACGATTCTGGTGCAAAGTACTGAATGTGGTTCCCATGGTGATGAGTACATATTTAAAACTACGCCCCAGGTTTTATTTATATATATATATATATATGCACACCAAAGTGTAGTCTAAATAATGTTGTTCAAATCATTGCAGAATGCATATAAAATACAGCATTGCAACGTTTATGAAAAACTAACATTTTGAAACTTTTGGAATTTTATATCTGTTCTTAATAACATCCTGTTTTGCATCCTGACACCACTTAGCCGTATGCCTTATGAAAAAAAAGCAGGTTTTTTTTCTGTAGGAGGCCAGAGGGAGAGGTAATCCAGACAGAATGGAATCTGCTTTCCCCAAGGTAACCAACATTTGGCTCCCAAAAAATACATATTTGGTGTATATATACGGGAAAAACATGCATAATGGTACAAAATATGAATAAGTAGTTTTACTTGGCAAACATCCAAATGAGAAAGAATAAAATATCACCCTTATCAATACTTCCAACTTAATACAGCAGCAGAAGCAGCAACCCAAGAAAAAACATAATACAGATCCAACAAGGGGCGCATGCACAATTGGGACAAATTCTAAGAAAATACAATTGTGTAGACTGTACGTGTAACAAAAAAAATGAATCTGTGTAATATGAGCACTCACAAGAGGATAAATGAAATCAGGCTGTTCTCATAAAATGAATCAGGCCTTTACTTCCCCAATCTCTAAAATAAAAAAGACAGGACACAACGAAACAGTACCCTCAAAGCCAGGAAAAGAAATAAATCTCAAAACACTTGCAAGAAGTATTGCACATAGCATGAAATGTGCAAATTACGCAAAAGATCTGGATGCTACTTGAAGATGGATGTTGATCCAGAAGTCCTTATAAGGTGCTTTTTCATAAAGTGCTTCTTAAAGTGGTTAGATAAAGTGCTGCCGTTGTCAAAGGTTCTTTCCAAAAAAAATGCTGTGTGCCGAAGTCCAAAGGATAAAAATCCACCTACTTATGCCTGTAGTTACACAGGCTTCCCGAAATCCATATCATTCATCCACATAAATATATAAATAAATGTATATACATTTATAAAAAGTAGCAGAGCATGTCTACAATCAGCTACTCAGTTCCATATGTATTCTTTACAAAAAAGGGAAAAAATGGCAACTTTCTGCTTATGAATGTCATTATGTTATAAGTGTAGAATTCACACAGGCAATGATATTGGGTAACAAGCATGTGTGAGAAAAGCTTCTCACATACTGTCCCAGTGTACTGGAATAAGGAGCCCACTATAAATTGTGTGATGTCCTTCCTTAAATATGTGCATTGTCATGGTATCATAATATATAACTACTTCAAAGAGATGAGCCAAATTGGAATTTTGTAAATAAAAAATTCCTAAGAAGGAATGTGGGACAGAGAGATAAAGATCTTTAGATGATATAGGTAAACAATAGCACTGGTATTCCAAGTGCTAAGTTATAAGGGGGACCCTACCTCAATGTAAAGGGGCCTGAATTGTTTCCTTAACAGTACCTATAGAGAAATTTAGTTAAAAGCTTATGAAAACTGAGAACTATGCATTAAACTTGCCAAGTGGGGGTTTCCATATCACCCATTTTTGAGGGACAGAGATACATCTCACATTTTATTGACAATCCCAACACAAAGTAGGTGGTAGATAAATGGAACAGCCACCCAGCAGAAGTAGTAGAGGGTAATATAACAAGGTAATTTAAATATGAATGGGATAGTCATAAAACTATCCTGAATCTAAGACAAGGCCGGTAAAAATGGTCAGGCTAGATGGGCCTAATGGTTCTATAATATCCTGCACTACACACAATGTATAAACTTGTCGAACCAGTTACACATCATAAATATTGCCATACCTGGGAACTTCTGGGCTCCGGCTACCCGCAGCCTTCCCTTGCGGGACGTGGCCAGGACTACACACTGACGCCAGTGGGAAGTCCCGCTGGCATTGGTGGGCGGTCCCGATGGCATGGGTGGGTAGTCTCACTGACATCAGTGGGCGGTCCTGCCGACGTTAATGGGAGTTCCCGCTGATGTTGGGGGAGTTCCTGCTGACGGCAGCGGGAAACACTCCCATTTAAAGGAAAAATAGGCGGGGAGCGGGTCGTGTCAAGACCTGGAGAACCGGAGAAGCAGTGCAATCTCTGGGTTGGTTGGGAAGTAAAAGGCCACAGTTGAGAAGTGTGCATTTTTCAACTTGGAACTTTTACATCTGTCATCTTGCTTCCATGTCCTATAATCCTATAATTCAAGCTAATTCAATTTACTCCATTCAAACCATATATTTCTGAAAACAATGCACCCCAACTAAGAATTTTACCATCTGGTCATCCGGCCTCATGTCATATTTGGGACATCTTTGAAGCCGGCCAATTCAACTTACCCCATCAGACCATATACATTTGAAATCCCCAGGGTATTTCAACTAATGGTATTTTACCCTTTCCAGTCATGTTAGTTTATTTGACAGCTGCTTTGACATATCCACAGAATGGACCCAGTCCTATCCTTAAATAAGCCTGAGGCCTCACCATTTGTTCTGGCTGCTGCTGGTGGCTGCTGTGAGTTTATTGGTACCATTGGTGCCAGTTCCACCTGAAGAAAATCTACATTGTGGGGTGTACATAGGTGTTTGTTCATACCAGAATTACCCCAGCTCACTGCCTTACAACACAACTCGCACCTTGCATTGTCTCCTAGTCCTACACTGTTTAAATCATCCAACACTTTACTATGGCGTTGTCCACCAGGCAACATAGCAGTGGTATTGTTGTTTTTACATGACAATATCAGTGATGGTGGTGATAATGGTGGTGGTAGTGGTCCCAATGCATGTAGGGGAACCAGTGGAAAAGCTAAACTGCTGCTGCTTCTGCAGGGTGGGAGGAACAACACAGAGAAATTACTGGAAGATGTGTTGCTTGACTCCTCCTCATCTGGCTCATAAGGTCATTGTCCAGGTCATTGTCATTATCAATATTGTTGATGACCATATACTTTTCCACTTGGGCACGAGGCTGTGTGAGGCCAACTCCTGTTGCTAAAGTAGACTTTCCCTCTTCTTCCACACTTTCTTCAGGACCAAAAATAGATCTGCTGTTATAAGCCCATCTTTGCTCTGGGGAGTGCTGGCAGTGCTTGGGGTAGTAGTGGTACCAGTGGCAGTTGTGGTGGCACTGGTAATGGGTTTATTCAGTGCTGCACTGCAGTGGTGTCATAACACCTATATAGCTAATGCTTGGCAAGAGTGAAAAATAAAACTAAGAAAAAAACCCACTGGTTGTTGGACTGTTAGCCATAACCAGCTGTGAGACAATTTTTTGGCAACTTCTACCTATCAATCATTTAGACGTACCCTTCTACATGCAGTCCTTACCCACTTTACCTCATCAAAGAGTGTCAATATGATGTCAAAAGCCTTAAAAAAGTGGCAATAAAATGAAGGAATCCTAAAAAAAATCAGAAAATTTGCCTTTTGTTTATGAGTGGGTGTTTTATGGGGAACCCTCCTCATTATCGGATATTTGTATGAATGCACAAAATTGGCAAAGTTTGTTAAAAATAAAGTTTGTACGAATCCGAATGCAGTATATGTACTATTGTTTTTGGAAACCAAATCTGTCAACCGTGAGTATTGGGGACTAGACTTAAAAATTAGAACATACAAATATCTGATAACCAGCATATAGCTGTCTTACTCTCTCTCTCTCACTCTCATACTCTCTTGTAGAATGTCATGTATGTAGATTACACTTCTTGCCTTTTAAGTAGTAATTCTACTTTTGTCAAACTCTAGAAGGTGTGTACTAATTTTCTTTTATGATCAATGTATATATATATTGTGTTATATTGTAAAGCTGGCAGACTTGCCTGCTTTTGGGCAGATCTCCCTGCAGCTGCTTGTATCTGGAACAAACCTTTATACATTCAAAGAAGTCTGATGGTCATTTTTTATTTCTTTTTTATTCTTTTTTACACTCTCATGCTTTCTCACGCTCTCTCTCAATGTCGCCCGGTTATCTCCACCAACTGCTTCCCTTTTGCCTCTTCTGTATAATGTATTATTATGTATTATTTGTTCTCACTTCCACAAAAGGGTGGAGCAATGATGCACTCCACACAGAAAAGTGGGGAGAAGCGGACCAACAGAGAAAGAAAAGAAAATACAGAACACAGAAGAACAAGAAGAAGGAAGACAAGAAGGGGAGCTGGGGAAAAGGAGATGAGGGCATGGAAACTGTTGGCGGAGAAGGTAGGGACACATTAAGAGAGAGAGTGAGAGCTTGTGAGAGAGGAAATGAGGGTGAGTGACAACAAATTTAATTTCTGGATGGAAAAATTCCACCACATTTTGTCTGAATTTACATGACACCATTGCCTAGCAGCAAAATATAATACATAATACAGTAAGCATAGAATAAATACTAATTACAGTTGGTCTTTGAAGAATATTTTAATATGTTTGCATTGTATTATTATAAATTATCGTTAACATACGGCTTGAGAGTGTACACAAGGCTTTTGTGTTGTGAGTTCACTGTAAGCCATATTCCTCATTCAAAGTTGCAGTTACTTAACTGTGAAAGAGCAAAGGATCATGAATAATCTGGCAAAGAAAGACATAATAATTCCTAGTACAACTTTTGATAGCTTTCTAGGCTCTGACATACAGTTGAAACAGAAATGGGAATTGATTGCAGCTCGAAATGATACTCCTGAGTCCATATCAGTGTCTTTGAGATACCGTTCTTAAGCATTACAAAATAACCTATATTTTTATATACATTATGTCATTCATTTAGCTCAACAACAATATTCTCAAGAAGATCAATAGACAATATAATCTGTTGAAGAAAATCAATAAAACATACCTTACCTTACCTCGAAGGAAATAAAAACTGTATAAAGTTTGACATGTATAGAGTGATTTCACCAATTTAAAGTAAAAATAACATAATTATGAAATTGTCTATCACCTGGGATGGTGATGCTTTCCTGTACCCATAAATTAACACTTTATATATGAGTATGATTATCCAATATTTAATGTGTTTTCACCTTTAGTGGGAATTTACCCTGTAAATGTCCACATGACCATAACACCTTTATTAAAGACATGAAAAATTGCAATTGTTTTTCTGCTTTCCTATTTCTATTGTTGCTCGCTGTGTCTGTGTTTTCTATGGCTTCTTGTCATATAACATAATTGCTACCTCCTCCATTGTTTGGACCCCTGGGAGTAGGGTGCAGCTTGGCGGACAAGGGCCATGTGTGAGTGTGGGGGAAGTAGAGAATTGGGGGGAGGTGGCTAGTGGTGTGATAGTGAGGAGGGGAGGAGTCCAGTCTAGTAGGACATATAGGGGTGCCACCTCTCCTCACCCTTCCCTCAGCCGCTTTGAAATCAATGGCTTGGTACACCCACTGTAAGGCTTGGAGAGAAAGAGAAGTCCAGTATGCAGGAAAGCACACCAGGCGAGATGCAACAGGGACTGACAGCAGCGGGGTCTGTATACAAAGCTGGGATCGGTAAACGGAGAGCAGCGTAGATCAGTACACAAGCCGGGGGCAGGTTCACAGAGAGTAGCGTAGTCCAATATACAAGCCAGGTTCAGTAACACGGAGATCAGCGTGGTCAAATAACAAGCCAAGGTCGGTACACAGGAAATCAGGAGAGCTGTTTAGTAGACCAGGGTCGGGGCAATGGAAGGCAGCAAGGTCAAAGGAATAGCCAGGATCATTCACTGAAGAAGGAAGAAATTCACAAGGAACGCTATACTCGGCACAATAACTGAGCACTGAGCTTTGCACTGACGCATAAAGTTTGTTGGAGGCGCCCGCGCCTCTAGAGGCAGACACACCAGCTGCAGAGGAGGAGAGGTGGCTTTGTCGTGGTCCGGGTCTCGGACCCTGACACCGTGGTCCGGGTCTCGGACCCTGACACCCACCCTCCCTCTTGTTACTTGGTTTATTTTGTATGATAATGATATTAAATTGTCACAGTTGGCGGGGTGTTCTTGCCAATCGGAGTGGTTCAGGAGTTGATATCCCTCTCCTAGCCTCTGGTAATGGTACCGGATAATGGCCGTGCCCACTGAGCTACAAGCCGGCAAGTGGTTGGCACTTATTGGTGGTAAGGCCAGGATTGGAGGCCAATTGGTTGGTGGGTGAGGGGATGCACACTAATACTTCTTTTATGTTATTGTTAATAATGGTTGGCAAGGACGAGTTATTCAGGGTTATTATATATTATACGATTTATGTTACAGTGAACAAAATGTTATTATTGGTGAATTAATACACGCTGTGGCCTGTTTTCACCATAGAATTTGTGTGTCATTTAAGGATTGGTTGGCATTTTTGGTGTTATCAGAGTCTCTATACACTGTACCCACTACCTTCACACATGACAAATTTAAAGCAGCCATTTATAGATTGGTTATTGAACAGATGACACACATTATCTAACACATTCACAGTAAAATGTCAAGGTTAGTGTGTATTTAAATCTCCAATTGCAAGTACAAGAGAAGCCTGGAGGTTAACCTTCAAGGGAGCATCATGTAATTATCTTCAATAAGCATTCTTGATAATCCTGTTTTACAGTGACGTGTGTGTGTGTGGAAGAGTCTTGAGATTTTTTTTTTGAGTTTTTAAATTGATCACTCAGTGACCTTACTTTTATGCAAAAAAACAGTCCCTGCAGTGGTACAGTTACAAAAGTAAATGTATTTAATGTGTGTCATTTTGATATCATAAGCATTGTTAATTGTGTTAATTGTGCATTTACAGAACTTGTCGTATAGTGTAAAGTGGATATTATATCATCATAAACCTAAAATTACTTTTACAGTAAATCTTGATCCAAAATTCTGTAGTAGGTCTTTACAATAAAAGGAGCAATGAATGAATGAATGTTGCTTGGCCAGGTTGGTTGGCCAACCCTTTCAATATTTGAAGTGTTAAAAAGGTACTATATCAGTGACATTGATGAGTAGCAGTGGATGGGAAGGGAATGAATCGTACTCCTGTGCAGGCATGCAATGACATGTGGACATAAGCAGACGCTTAGTAGTGTGAACACACATTGAGAAAGTGATCAACCAGCACTAAAACTTGTAGTTCCCTAAAATAGCAAGAAATGAAACAACAATATAGAGTATATTTCATTTTAAGATTTTTGGTATAATAAAGACTTGTCAGATAAAAAGAAAATATTAAGACATACTGGCCAAACAATACTGTAATGGAAAAAAACATAACCAAAAGCCAAAATAAATACACACACCCAATTCCTTCCCTTATCTAGCAAATTTCATATCAAGTCGTCTTAAATTTGAATTAGTTTAAAATGCAAGCCTGTAATATTATGTATGTATGTATACCAGTATATATGTAACAGTATATATAATTCATTTATAATTTCGTTCATTTATTTTAGTAATTTTTTTTACTTTAATTTTAGCAGTTTTTAACCCCTTCGCGACCTTAATTTTTTGACGGTTCAGGACCGTCAAAGGTCATTTAGTGACCTTCTTGTCATGATGGTCCTGAACCATCAAAAAATTAAATAAGCTTAGAAAGTGATCAAGGATCACTTTCTTCGATTAAACGGCCTTGCTGCAATGCCTCGATGCCGAGGCATTCTGCAAGGCCGAGAACGGCATCGGGGGCCATGTCTGGCCCCTCCCCGGGGCGTTAACAACAGCCATACATTGTATGGCGGCGGACGCCCGTTTTAAAAGCGATCGCCTCCTAAACTTAAATGGTGTCGCTGGAATGCCTCGATCAGGAGGCTCCAGCGACACCAAACACTTACCTCTGGGTGGGCTGTGACCTCTCCGGAGAGTGGTCACAGCCGCAGCTGCCGGTGATCTTCGCCATCAAGCAAGATGGCCGCCGCCCTGTAAAAGAAACAAACAAGTTTTAAAAGTTCGCTAGAAGGTCTCCAGACCCTCTAGAGAACTCTGGCTCCACTTGCAGGTTGAATACAGGTACTGCACTCAACCATGCAAGTCAATGGAGCCCAGCTTTCTAATCACAATGTGATTAGTAAAATATTCAAAAAATAATAATAAACAAAAATGGAAAAAAAATTTAAAAAAATGTGCTAACATTGAAAAATAATTATGCAGTGATGTCACTAGATGAACCATCCATTACAAGCAAAATGTGTAAAAAAAATATTTAAAAAAGTATTAAAAAAAATAAATAAGAATTTAAAAAATAAAGTTTATTCTATGAGGCAAGTGCTAAAATTTGCTCAAAAATCTCACAAAGAGTTAAAATAAAAGAGCTTCAAATACCCAAAAGGGTGTCGTAATATAAAAATAAAATGGCGTGGATGGGGTAAATTGGAGTGGCCTGAGAGAGGCTGCAAAAGATAGGGCATAGGTACAGACTGACCAAAATGGAGAAAAAAAGGGCACTTCCCAAATGTGGCATTTTAAATCTGAAACAACCCGACAAACCCATGCATGTCGGGTATCACTGCACTCAGGAGATGTTCCTGAACACGCATTGGGGTGTTGTTTGACAGTGACATATACCAGGACCTGTATATTTATAACTAAATTACAATTTGTGTGGAAAAAAAAAATAAAAAAAATTACTATTACAAAGTTTGACAAAGTGTAGTTGTATAATTGGTGCATGGAAAGGGTTAAAATAACAGCATTTGGAATACCCTGGGGTGTCTAGTTTTCAAAAATATATGGTTTGAATGGGTTAAATTGAGTTAACCGGCTTCAAAGATGTTCCAAAGAGGAGATGGAGGCAGACTGACCAGATTTGTTAAAAAAGATTTGGAAATCATAAAACGCTGCTTGTACTTATTGCCCTATAACTTACAAAAAACAGCAAAAAAACATAAAAACATTGGGTATTTCTAAACTCAGGACAAGTAGTAGAATCTATTTAGCTAGTTTTTTTAATTGCTTTTTTAGGTGAGTAAAAGATTTTTCAAATAAAAGTCATAAAATGTGTTTTTTTTCAATTTTTCACCATGTTTTTATTAATTTTTTTATAGTAAATAAGATGATACGATCAAAATAATGGTATCTGAAGAAAGCCCATCTTGTCCTGAAAAAAACAATATATAACTTATGTGGGTACACTAAATTGGTGAGGAGAAAATTACACCTGAACACAAGCACCACAAAAGTGTCAAAACAGCCTCGGCCCCACAGGGTAGAAAACGAAAAATGAGCCCGGTCCTTAAGGGGTTAAGCCCCACTAACTGCTACAGCAGCAGATACCAATCAACTAGATTGGAGTACTAGCTTAGACTCTTGTAAGCAGTTAACCCTTTCTTCCGCTTATATACACCATCACCTGCTCTTGGGTTTTTTTTTTGCCCTAGGTGCATTACTTTGCATTTATCCACATTAAATAACAGTTGCCATAACTCTGACCCTTTTTCCAGGAATGGAAACATCCCTCCAGGAACATCAACTTTTTCAACTCTTGGGCAGACTAGGTGGGCAGAATGGTTCATATATGACGTCACTTTCTTTGTTTCTCGCTAACATCACTTCCCTTTCCTTTTCTATTTTCTTAAGTCCTGTGGTGGGAACACGGGGTCTGTTTCTACAGACCTTCATTACAGTACTTGCTCTCAGTGGTTGCTCAGTACCAATCACCAGCAGTATTGAAAGGGAGTTGCAAAAAACCCACGAAAAACGCACATGAATATTTGCCCGAAAAGAACACGGGAACAGGAGAATATTCGTGGATTTTTTTTTACATTAAGGCGAACAGGAATACTTGGCTGGTGCCAAAATCTAGTTTTCAGCGTGTTTTTGAGTAATCGTGCGGTTACATGCTTTTTATTATTATCATTGATATTTTATAGGATGGGTGTATTTTTAAATTACTCCTCTTGAAGCCAAACTTCTAAAAACAAAGCTATTAAAACAATGCTAATGTAACTACAGGCAAAAGTGGCAAAATTATCACATTTAGAATCTGCTTTATACAAAGGTGTAATCACAATCACACACTCCTGTCTCATTAACCCAAAACACAAAATCATAAGATGTAGTTTGAACTTCTGTGAACAAGGCCAATCACTTTAAGCCAGTTAAATGTTGCAAAAACATTTGCATAGATTATCTAATATGTATTTTCTAGTTTATTCCTTTAGCACAATTATGGGATTTAATACCTTACTTCCTGCAATATGTTGGCTACTGTCGCAGTCGGGGGTTTTAAGAAAATTGTTTAGTTTCCCTTACGGTTATTATTTGGTTTGGCATTTATGATGAAATCATTGGAAAAATGTTGTTCTTTACGTTTTTGATTTGTATCACTGTATCATGCTATGAGATGCATGGTTTGTCTTTAAGTAGTTATCTATGAATAGCTTAACATATACACTGATCAGCCATAACATTATGACCACCTGCCTAATATTGTGTAGGTCCCCCTTTTGCTGCCAAAACCATGGACTCCACTAGACCTCTGAAGGTGTCCTGGCACCAAGACCTTAGAAGTAGATCCTGTAAATTGTGAGGTGGGGCCTCCATGGATGCATCCTGGTGCCATGTGTTCTCAAGGTAAGCGACACACGTGCACCCAGTCATCCACATGATGTAAAAGAATCACATGATGATTCATCAGGCCAGTTCACTTGCTTTGGCAATGTGCATTGATTGGATCCTCAAGCATTCACATGCAGAGAAATGTCTCCAATTGGCTGCAGCTGGTTAGCTTCTCTTTTGGGTAATCTTTTTCTCAATTAGGTTCAGATTTAGCACAGCAGCTTCATCACTTGCTGAAAAAAGATACTAGCAAGCAAAAGCTCTAAATGCTTGTTCTATTTTGGGAAAGGTGTTTGTGGAATTTTGACAACTACGGCATTCTTCATGTGTCAGACAACATATCCAGTTAAGAAACCCTGGAGGTGGGATTTAAAATACAAAAAAATTAAATATAAAGCAAATAGTGTTACAAATCTTGTGCTAAATGCACTGCACTAAATGTTTGTTTATAAGGTTTATAAGCTACATTTCCCATCATTATATTTATAGAAGAATTTTATGGATGCTCATTTTGTAAGGGGTACTCAATAACATAGAGACTTAAGGGGATTACTAGAAATTGCCCAGGGAATGGTTTAAAATCCATACCGAAGAACTGAGTTCCACACTGGGGGTTTTGAGAATCACAGTTAAGTGCATTTCTCTATGACATTGATCTCTGAGTGTGATGTGTGGTCTTAGCTGTGCCTATTCCTTACACTTCTTCTTCCTTACTGAAGGCTTGCTGCACCATGTATGCTGCATGGCTTTCTCATCTCAGCAATACAGTATGTAGATTAGCCCGGTGGACTTCTGGTAGACAGCGCCCCATACTGCACAAATCTAGTGCTGTCGTGCTGCATAAGTATACAAGCCTTGTGTGCTGCCATGAGGATCCAGCCCATCATGGTAATTGTAGTATGTTGTAGAGGTTATCTAGGCAGGCCTGGGGGTTCCGTATTGTTATTATATAACAATTAGGACAGTGGCATGGGCTAGGGGGCATCTTGTCTGTGAACTATGTTTTGCACAACTCTATAAGGAGGCTTTTCTGTTGGCTAAAAGTTGCCAGCCTTCCAGTTGCCAAGAAATGTCTGGCATGACAGTTGCTGTGAACAAGTAGCTACAAGAAGAAGGCTGCATGACAGAGTCAGGACTGGCAGACCCTATGAGTGCTGTTGCCCATAGTTAGACAGGTGTTAGTCTTTTTGAAACAAGTCTAACAAGCATGTTCCCTCCTGCACTCCCTCCCCTTGGTTTTGTAGTTTAATGGTTTGTGTCGGCAACCTGGTATAGTGCAGGAGCAGAGCACTGGTAGCCGTGGCCTTACACGTTCCACACAGGCCTTCGGTATAGTTGGGTCAGGAGGCAAGCCATGGTCAGTAACAGAAAATGGGTACCAAGTAGCGTGATTATGGAGGAAGGTGGGATAAGCAAAAGGAAACCACTAGTAAATAGCATGGTCAGGAGGCAAGCCATGGTCAGCAAAAGGAATCCGCCAGCCAAAGTACCAAGGGTTAATGCACAGACAAGATCAGCAAGGGAATTCTGGGTTGGAACTGGTAAATCTGTCAGAGGATCCAGACACAATGAGTAGGGATATGGTACTGGTGCAGAACTCAGGATGTAAGGGGAGGCTGGAGTACAGGAAATAAAGACCGCTAAGCTGCAATGAACTAACCAGACAACTGAGTTTGAAATCAGTTCTTCACAAGGTTATGGCCTTAAATAATGTGCCACCTAAAAAGAGTTTGTGAACCCTAAGAATTCTTTAAGAGGGGTTTAAGTAAAGAAACAGAAAACACACAAGGTATCCCCAGTTCATCCGCCACAGGGTTTATCCGTTAAAGGACACAAAAGGGGCCTATATAAATATAGAATATATTCAAAGAGGGAACTTTGAGCTTGATGTTCTTAGTTGACGACCACACTCGACCACCTCTGACGTATGAAAGAGCAAGTCTACGGTGACAATTAGCCTGTCTCGTATGTTGCAGAGATTTTGGATAAGTGAACCATATCCCATACAGTAGGTAATTGGGTCACATAATGGTCTACAGCAGGAACTGGGGTTTTGTTGAATGTAGATGGCAAGGAAGAGGATAAGTAACCATAACTGCAGTAGAAGGGGGAAGTTTTGGAAGCTGAATGAGGAAAATTATTCCTAGTGAATTCAGCCCATGGAAGGAGTTGTGTCCAATCTGCCTGTGATCTCCCACAAACAGACAGAGAAACTTTTTCAGTGACTAGTTGGTTCTCCCTGAAATGCCATTAGTAAGTGGGTGGTAGGCAGACGAAAATGCCAATGAGATGCCCATTAATATATATAATGTATATTTTAGTATCTGTTGTAGTGTCACAATGTGATTTACTGCTTACCACACTGTGGTCAAATATTCATCCATTAGCAGAAAGTAAACTCCAAAAGCTGTGTGTGTGAGGAGAGCCATGGACAGTCCCTCAATCATATAAAGAGACATGTTTCGATCTGTCTTCTGTGTGGGCCCTACCCAGTTCATGCTTTTGCTATGAAAAGCAGATACAAACACAAATACACAGCACAATGTAGCTGTGATTTTATTTTGTTTTGACGAGGGTTCACTGAGCAGGCAAAATGTCTACCTGCAACACCTCCATTTCTACTTTATTTCTTTCATTTCACAATTTTGCTCTCCAGTTCCCCATTTTTCTATGCTATAAAACGTGCAGGCTTTTTCATGAAAATATAAGACCAGTGATGAACTAAAATAGTTAAAAAGGGGCAATAGCATTTGCTTAAGAAGTAAAAGCAAAAGACTGAGACTCAGACACTAACTATAAAAGTCTAACGTAATATTTTGTTTTGCAGTATGTTTACATTTTACTTATGGAAACATACACCAATAAGCCATATCATTATGACCATGATTATGAAGTTAATAACACTGATACTGGCACCTACCAGTGGGTGGGATATATTAGGCAGCAAGTGAACATTTCGTCCTCAAAGTTGATGTGTAAAAAGGGGCAAGCGTAATGATCTGAGCGACTTTCACAAGGGCCAAATTGTGATGGCAGGGTGTTCCCTGTCTGCAGTGGTCAGTACCTATCAAAAGTGGTCCAAGCAAGGAAAAGCCTGGAACTGGCAACAGGGTCATGGGTGGCCAAGGGTCATTGATACACGTGAGGAAGAAGGCTGGCCCGTGTGATCAAATGCAACAATCTACTGTAGCTCAGACTGCTGGTCCTGATAGAATTGATGCCAGGAAACACAGTGCATTGCAGTTTATTGCGTGTGGGGCTGCATAGCCGCAGACCAGTCAGGGTGCCATCCTAATCCATATCAACTGCCCAAAACGCCTACAATGGGAGGATAAAAACCAGATCACGGAGCAATGGAAGAAGGTGGCCTGGTCTGATGAGCATGTTTTCTTTTACATCATGTGGATGGCTGCGTGCGTGTGCGTCGCTTACCTGGAGAACACATGGCACCAGGATGCATCCATGGAGATCCCACCTCGCAACTTATAGGACTTAAAAGGATCTACTGCTACTGTCTTGGTGACAGATAACACAGCACACCTTTAGAGGTCTAGTAGAGTCCATGCCTTGACAGGTAAGGGCTAGTTTGGAGGCAAAAGGGGGGCCTACACAATATTAGGCAGGTAGTCATAATGTTTTTGCTGATCGGTGTATATCTTTATCCACAGGTTTCTTGATTAAGGCAAATGATGAATACATCACAAGATATAATAATATAATTTCCAAAAAAACAAAGAGAGATATTTACTCTCATGTTTCGCAGGTATATGCAAAACTAATTAATAAAATAATAAAGCCATTTGACAAATGGTAGGGCACTACATATTGCATGGTATACAGACATTTAGTCGTGTGAAAAATAAGAGTACACCCTTTTTTAATTGAATGGTTTTATATAAGTTGCAATCATCTGTTCCCTAGCAGGTCTAAAAATTAGGTAACTACAACTTCAGATGAACAACAACACATGAAATATTTCAACAAAAATAAAGCCAAAATGGAGAAGCCATGTGTACATAAGTACAACCATACTGCTTTCATAGGAATTAAGATGCTAAGTAGAAGACATGTGCTGCTAATCAAATGCCCTTGATTAATTGAGCATCAGCAAGTAAGACCACCTCTATAAAAGCCAAAGTTTTGGCAGTTTGCTGGTCTGGAGCATCAAGATATGTGTTAACACAATGCCAAGGAGGAAAGATATCAACACTGATATTAGAGAAGCAATTGTTGCTGCCTATCTTTTTGGGAAGGGTTATAAGGCAATTTCCAAACATTTTAACATCGTAGATTACTTTCTAAGCTAGTTTAATGCAATGACGGGCCAAGCACGTCATACAAAAAGGTCAAGTAACGACCAATGACGTGCCTGGCTCGACATTGGATGTAAAGGGGTTAAGAGACAAATAAACAAATGCCCGCAAACCTCATTGAACTGAAGTAAAAAAGAGTGGGCAAACACAATTTCTTCATGTTGTTGTTGCTAAAGGTTGTTATAAAGCTATTAAATCATAAAGTCTGCTTTTCACACATGACATCTCCATTTTGACTTTATTTCTGTTGAATAAATCATGACACGTCTCATATGTCATGTGTTGTTGTTCATCTGAGTTTGTATTTACCTAAATTTTAGACCTACTAAGGAAAAAATGATTACTACCATTAGGATTTACTTTCTTTTTAACACAAGTGTAGATATGCATATATAAGATATACATACTTAATTTTGTATTAAAAAAACACTTCCTTGGCACAACAGACAAATATGAGGCGCTCATCATTTTGTGCAAGCTAATTTTCCCCAAATGCACTATGTTGGAACAAAATGCTTAACAGCACTCACACAGCCAAAGCTGATCAGCATTTTTTTTAAACGTTTCCTACAGTGCTCTCAATAGGGAGATCTCTTGGAACTAGAGGGTCCCTTTAAATATTTATTATTATTGGTTTTACATTTTTTGTAAGCGGAAAAAGCATCCCCCTTCTTCAACTCACTCTGATCCCATACTAATCAGAAAGCAGGTCTCTATTTGCCCTGAAAATGCTAGACATATGAAGTGATCCAAAATCAAGTAAATAGTTGTTTTTCAGTTCTATTCCATTATTCAGTTGTATTATTTAATTGGATTTCTTAAAAAATATAAAATTATTTTATGCACAATGATACTTCTGATATACCTATCCAAATCTTATGGAAGTCACATTAGAGGGCAGCTTATTCAGCAAAAAATAATTAGCCAGTAGCGACATTATCTAGGAAATTGAGGCATTTGGAATGGCCAAATAACCATACCGTACTCGGATCAGCTTAACAAAATAAGATGATGCATGTTTGCAAACACAGCCCATATAGTAGGTCTGAATCCCCAAAATGTATGCCTGCACATTTTGATGACATCACATTTTTGTGAGTTAACTTCTCCTGAAGTCTTTATGCTCTTTGCTGTATTTCCTTTCAGTGCCTTTTTTAAATTTCATCTATCTTATACCCTAACTTAGTTTGGCTCATGGTACTTATGTAGCATTGACAAAAGAAAACTAGAAAGACAGGACATTTGGTGTATTTTCAGTATTTTGCATTAGAATTCCTTATAGCAGTTTCTTACAAGTAAATGTCTGGCAAGAAGTCATAAAGATACATCTATCTTTCCTTCAGAAAAACAACAAGCATTGCGTTATTAAGGTGATCCACAAATGCATCTATTTTCCTTGTTTGTGTGTGTAGTTTATCTTAAAACATTAAGTATTAAAAAAAATCTTTACAAAGCAAGTAGAAACTATAGGAACAACCAGTATAACATATACTATATCAGAAGAATGAGATGTGTAGCTAGGCAACCAGTTACTATAACAACATTAAACACAGCAACTGTGGAAAATACAAATGGATATACCTATATATTTTTTTGATCAAAGGATAACCTATATATATAATCAAAATTGAAATATTACCAACAGTTTACCAGAAAAAAAAATACTTGAATAATTAGCTATGCTGCCAACAATGATTGTTATTGTTTATTGTTTTATGTAGTGCCATCATGTTTCGTAGGACTGTACAATGGGTGGGCAGGATATAACAAGTAAATAATATATAAGAATTTGACTTACAGAAACAACAGGTGAGGAAGGCCTTGCTCAAACGAGCTTCCAAGTTGGAGGGAGCAAAGGACCATGGGACGAAGGGTGTTAATGTGTAAGTTTTTTTGAAGGACTGAAGGCAGGTAGAAAGGAAGATAGGCCACGTAAAGGCATTCCTGAGGAAAGGGGCAGCCATTGAGCAATCTTGCAAGCATTCATGAAAGCTAGAAATCAGAGGACAGAAAGAGATCATTGGATTAGCAGAGAGACCGGTTAGCAGTGTTTTTAGAGATGAGTGAGGAGATGTAAGCAGGTGAACGGCTATGAAGGGCTTTGAATGTAAGAGTGAGGATTCAGAAATGAATTCTGAATTGCACAAGCAGCCAGTGAAGAGACAGAAAGAGGGGATGTGTTAGTAAAGCGATGGGAGAGGAAGATAAGTCTGGAATTGGGGTTCATGGTGGAATTGCAGAGGGGCTAGACGGCTAAGAGGGAGACCAACTAAGACAGGGTTACAATAGTCAATGAGGGCACGGACAAGAGCCTTTGTGTCATCTTCTCTCCGCCTAATGTATCGGTTTGTCAATTCTTGTCTTGTCATACCCCTTGAATATATGTATTGTATTAAGCGCTGCGTAAACTGTTGGCGCTATATAAATAAAAGATAATAATAATAATCTTGTTTTAGGAATTGGATGAATGCGGGCAATGTTTTTTGGATGGAGACAGCAGTTGTTTGAGTTAGACTGAATGTGGGGAGTTAGTGACACCAAAGTAGTGAGCATGAGGGGACGGGGAAATGATTACACCATTAACATCAAGGGAAGCTGATGAGGGAATGTTAGTATTGGAGGGAGGGAATGTGAGGAATCCGGTTTTGGGGAGATTGAGTTTTAGGAAACGAGCAGACATCTTGCTAGAGACAGACGCAAGACAGTTAGTTACATGATCTAAGACAGAGGAAGATAAATCGAGAGAGAATAGGTAGGATCTGGGTTTCATCATGCACATATTTTTAGGTATCTCCTCTCATACGTGACCTTGCAATGTATTATACCTATCCTCTATTTTATAACTGCCTAGTGCCATGATTTTGGACAATTTTTTTTATTTATTTTTTTTGTAATTTTTAAAATATAATATTTTGTCCTGTTAGGGAGGTCTTGAACATATTATTAATGCCAGTGATGTCACTGATAGTTGAAATCCATAGATTTGCATTAGGGCTTACAGTGTCCGTGATCAGTGCTTAGGAGGAGCAATGGGATATCTCAGCTGGGTCTAGACGGATATCCTGTCTTCTGATGACCTTCCAGTTGATGTCAGCAGTGACGATCGGGCATTTTAAATGTAAAGGATTTCCGGCGCTTGTGCCGGCAGCCGTTACAAGCGATTGGGCAGCAGAAAGCCAGGGATGCTGGCTTCTGCTGAAAGAGAGGAGTCCAGGCTGTCAAACGACAGGGGATGCATCCCTGCCGCTGCAGGAAAGTCAGGACGTACCTGTACGTCCTAAAGGGCTTTACTGGATGCATTTTAGGGGACTGAAGGGATGCCTATCCCATGTTTGCTTAAACGCCTTCAGTGTATTAACATCTACCACTTCTGCTTAAAGGCTCCAGTAAAGTAAAATTTCCTTTTATTTCTTCGGCTCTCTAGCTCAAGATTACGTCCTCTTGTTGTGGTAGTATTTTCAAAGAATCATTAGTTTGGCATGATCTTCCTAAAGACCATGTTGTTTTTTACTTTAGATGTTCAACAATCCTATCTTTTAACAAACTTTCCATTAATTTATTTCCCTGCTACAGATGTAAGACGTACTGGCCCGTAGTTGCCTTACTCCTCCTTATTGCCTTTCTTGTGAATCACAGGCTAAAAAAAAATAATTTTATGCACTTTTGGAGGATTGCTATTCCTGGGAAAATTCACTGCCAGTAAGATGTCAAAGGCCAATTTCAGATTTATATTGGGTAGGACTGGCCCAAACCAGACTTGATGTAGCAGCCATGTAATTTTTACATGACAACTCCATTTCTTCAAGTTTACTGATAAGCCAAATTGTATACCAAATACATGTGAAACCAAGTGCAGATTCCCACGAACTGTCTACAGTGTAATTTACTTGCCACGGGCCGGCTGCCTTGAACTAGCGTGACCAGATCCAGCTATTTTTCCAGGACACGTATACATTTAACATATTGCCGGCCAGCTTATGTAAAGTGCCGCCTTGCAGAAGGTGGGATGAGCAAGCGATGCCGTTGTGTGCGGTTATATGTTCCACTTTTCTTCAGGGAAGCCGTTTACACACGCTGGTCAGTAACACGTGACATGCAGGCGTCTTGGAAAATGACTAAATGTGGTCGCTGTATCCCACAGCAAACTTACAGTCTCACCCTCAGTGTGCTTCATAGATGCAATGCCCCTTAAATACTGATGCCACAGCCACATTCAGTCCAGGATGCTTTGCCTGTGGCCTGCTGTGCCACAACCCTAAGAGCAAGTGAAAAATTCTGAGCGGTCAACATTGGGACCTAGGAAATATACCTACTGATAAGATCATATTACCTCATAATTACTCTTCATACCTATGGCTTAGTATTATGAATATCAATAACGTTAATACGAAATGCACTGCCTACGCACTAACACCCACAAAGCAGGTCCCGGTAAGACACAAAAGACTCCTCGGTGGTGTTTGCGCAATGATTTCAGTAACCACACCCGCAAAAACATTCTAAATACCAACAAACTCTACTTAGTTGAACGAGAAAGGGCGAAAGGCTCCTTCCGGTCTTTTAGATAGGAAATTACGTTTGGAGCGGGAGAAAGGGACGGGCATAGGGAGGAGGTAAGAGTGATAAAGGAGGGGTGCGTGACGTCACGGCGGCCATTACAGACCGTAGGAGTCTAGGAGAGGCTGGGAAGCAGCAAGCAGGGCTTCCGAGACCGCTGCGGATAAGCTTGTGAATTTTCCGAAGTCATTTTCGCCGGCCCTGCGGATACCGCGTTTTATATTTATTTATTGCTTATCTGGATATCACAGCCTTTAGCCTGCTTTTCGCCGACACCTGAAGCCGTTTCGTGTGCCGGTTTGAGTACAAGGACCTTTTTCTGTCATCGCGGCGGGGGTTTTCTTCTAATACGTTACCTGGTCGCCTAGAGAAGGCCTGAAAGGGCCCTTCCGGTGCTTCGTCGCCGGCTACTGTAAACCCACATCATGGACGAGAAGGCATTTACGAAGGAGTTAGATCAATGGATCGAGCAACTCAACGACTGCAAGCAGCTGACGGAAAGTCAAGTGAAGACATTATGCGAAAAGGTAAGCGGGGCGAGGGTTATGACAGGGTGTTTAGGAGGTGGAGACCCAGAAAGCGTTCCGGGCTTGTTTGCGAATGGGTTATTTTAGTACATTGGGTCCCTATTTCCCATAATGCGCAAACTGGCCTAAGCTAAGGCATTCATTAAAGGGTTGCCAAGAGTTTTTGGTTTACGGCTATTGCTGCTCACCCTTGCTGGAGAGGGTATAGTGAATAGAATTCCAAATATGCGTACAATTAAAACTATGCGGGACGCTACATCGTGCATGGATCCAACGGGCGACCAAGGAGACATTTTCTTAAAGGTTTCTTGTAAGAAGCCATCTTTTTTTCTGAGCGCCGTTGGCATTCATTCATTTATGGGTACACCACACTCGTACGCTGCCATTCCTTGCGTATTTCCCATTCAATGTTCGTGACATAAGCCTCATTTCGAGGTGTCTTGTGTCCTTGCTGCCTCTAGATGGAGGGGCTTGTCTATTTCGGTAGCTGCCGCTTGAGGTCTTCAATTGCCGATCATGTCACATCAATGACTTCCTTTAACCTTAAATTCATCGCTTAACAGCAGTCCGCATAAAGGCCTTTTGTGAAACCCCCGCCCCAGCTTTTTATATGCTACACTCTTTCTGCGTCTAATAAAAACAAACATGTACCAGTCTATAGACCATGATGTGACTCATAATTGATGGGGTATTTAGAAGGTTTTATTAAGCTACTTGGCAACATCACTGTACATTCCCCAAACATTAGTGTTTGCTGCTTTGAAATACCGGTAGTAAGACGCTATCCTAGTGGCTTGCAGGTACGGGCCTGTGTTTCTAGATGTGTACTTTATGGCCTACTATACCTTAAAATCACCGTTTTTGGAATAAACCAAATCTGGCGACTTCGCTTCCAGGTTGGGATTACAAGGAGTTTTAATCCATCAGCAGATAGATTCCCCTCCCTTGCAGTAAATGTTCGCTCGTTATGAAAACTAGATGACTCGTTAAGCAAGCGACCTATACTGCTGCCTGTCGCGTTACACAATGCGGTTATGCCATTCGCCCCAGTATTGGTATCGAGGTGCGTAGGGGCGTGATGTAATACATTGTTACCCTGCCCGAAGAGGGTTGGTTTGGTTGCCGGTCAGGTCAATGCGGTTGCGTAAACGTTACAGGAGGTGACAGCCCGCAGAAAGCTTAAGGGGGTATATCAGCGTGTCGTTATTTGGGCGGACACAGATATTCTACGTCGCGGAGAAGGATTTATCTTTGTGGTTCATGGCGGAGGCTCCTAAAATGGCGGTTATATTTTCCTCCGCCCTCCCTCCGCAGGAATGCGTTTATGCGCAGGCGCGTTGTAACGTCCCTCAACGGCACGTGTAGTCACGCCGTTAACTACTTGGATCCCAGTTAGCAGGAAATGTTAGTATGATAACTAGATATTCCTGATTATGACACGCACATTCATCCACCAATACCATTTAGCAATGAAACTATTTGATTGTAAAGTAACCAGACACGGGTAAAATGGTGGTGTCATGCATGCATTATTATTTATATATATGTGTTATACAGAGTACTCATTCATCAATAAAGCCGCTGTATGCAATGCAATACCGTATTTAAGATACAGGTGTAGAAACCGGTGTACAGCGTATTTTGAGAGTTCACAAACGGTGAGCAGAGCAGGCATCATAAACCGGGTATAGGAAAGAAGGTAGTGTGGTAAGGTGAACCCTTACAGGTCATTGGGTGAGGCTTTGTTACGGAGTTCTAACCTGTATATACAGCAGTTCATGCTGTATCATATGCTACACAACAGACTTATGGTATGAGTCACAAGTTGTGGGTTTTTTTTTTTTAAATTCCCTCTTGTGCCGCTGACAGATTTCTTCTGCACGGTAGTTGCTACAGCTGAATGACCCAATTTGTTACGCAAAATCCCATGATTACACCAATACCCCACATTTTTATGTTCCACATACTTAAGTGGCATGTTACCCTATAGTGTATTTTTAACACCATAGGCTCGTTTTGGGGTTTTTTTTTTTTAGTGCTGGGCAAGCTGTCTGTCTTTATTCCATTTATTGGAAGAGGGGAAACTTAGTTTTGCCGTTTCCAATGAACCTCCCAATGCACTAATGGGCAAGCGTGGCTCCGTGTGCTTGTATTCACTAATCTTAATGAGTGCCCTGCTGGGGGAGCGATCGGTGATCCCAGCAGGGTCTGTCTCCCCCCCCCCCCCCAGTGACCTTCCTGTAGGTGGTTAGTACAGAGAAGGCACACTTGAGCATTATAGCAAAAGAGCCAGCTGATGAGTCCAGGCTGTCAGACAACATGATCTCCCAAACCATGGCAAGAAAACAAGAACACTATGTGGAAGGCATTGCGTACGATTCATAAGGGGCATCTTGCCTCATCTTTTATGGACATTTGTCAATAGGGTAGTAAATAGGTTAATATGCATTCCTTGAAATGTTTACAATAAAAAAAAAAAACCTTGGGAGGGGAGCTGTGGCTCTATGGAAATAGGTAAATGGTCTGTGTGGAGTTTAACACGGATATAAAGGGACCAATCTTGTGTTTTAAAGACGTCAGCGATGGCTGACGTATGCCTTTTAAGCACTGATGGTGTATTTATGTGATTGCTTTTTCATTGACTTAAATAGTTTGGCCGAATGGTTCTTATCTGCCATCGCTTCACAGCATTTACTTAATTACTGTAGTGTTAGTCTATAGTTGAAAATATAATTAAAATACAAATGACACTTCAACCCAGTTCTATTGCAGTATCGGCATCTTTACTGAGCTCAGCCACAAAATGTGCACTCAGTGATTGTGTGCATGCGTGCTCCAAAGATTTGCGACTGCTAACAGACTGCCCGGGAAAATGCATTTCATGTTTAAATATGTAACATATATGTTCCAGAAACATGGCCTCTTCTCCAGTGCTGCTGTCCACTGCATGTACCGGTTCCTGGAACAGATATCCGTCTACTGAAATGCATTTTCTTGTGGAACCTTGCTGCTTAAAATTGTGTTGGCATCGTTGTACATTCATTAGCCATGTTTACTAGGCCATGATTTTCATGTTGAAACTACTGCATGTCCTATAATGTCTGAGAAAAAGTTGGACCATTTCCACACTTATTCCCACATAAGGGCTGTTAGTCTCAATCTGTTGAAGGCAGTCTTCTGTACGCTAATCATGGCTCAGACTCCCAAAATTCCCTTTGAGCTCGATTCTAGTCTAAGATTCCAGGGATAATTAAAAGCCTTTTCTGCTACCGTATTTTCCGGCGTATAAGACGACCCCCCAACTTTTCCAGTTAAAATTTAGAGTTTGGGCTCTACCCAGTATACAAAAACCAGCCAATCACAGCAAGCAATGTACCTTACTGGTGTTTGGCTGGTTGTTGTATACAAAGCCTGCTTGGATTGGGTGGGTCAGCCCTCCCTAACATATGCCTGTCCACACACACATGTATAGACATACACTGCCCTCACACACCCCTTCCTTTACACACATATACACGTACACACCAGATTACATACACATATACACATACACTGCCCATACACACACACAGTATGTGTAGATATATATATATCTACACATACTAACATACGCCTGTCCATACATACACGTTTATACAATGCCCACACACATATACACACCAACTTACAAACACACAAATACCTACACCGCACTTGCACGCACATATATGCACTTGCACGCACATATATGCACTTGCACGCACATATGCACTTGCACGCACATATATGCACTTGCACGCACATATATGCACTTGCACGCACATATATGCACTTGCACGCACATATATGCACTTGCACGCACATATATGCACTTGCACGCACATATATGCACTTGCACGCACATATATGCACTTGCACGCACATATATGCACTTGCACTGCACTTACACGCCTTTCTCCCCATCTCTTACCTTTCTCATCTTCTATCTTCCATCCAGTTGTATATTAATAATGATGCCACCCCTGCCCTTCTGTGCCTTCTCCGACCGCCATCATGTTCCATTGCATCTTCTTGGATGGAGTTGCTTGTGAACCATTGTTGGTGATGCACCACAAGCCCATCCACAACACGGCTGCTTGAATGAGTTATGAGTCTACGAGTCAGTAATACATGGAGATCACGATCTTGCACCTACGCGCCGAGTTAGGTTCAAGATCGTGATCTCCCCAACTAGTCCTGATCAGCGGGCGCCCAATGAGCAGGGCTGGTTTTGGAGATCACAACCTCCCTCTAACTAGCCCAACATTGGGGAGCTCGAGGTCTAGCACTCCAGACCTCGGCTTCCGTGCTCCCTAATCACTTCGCCCCGGCAATTGATGCAGAGCGCCGGGATATGACATCATCCACTTCTTGTGTTGACCTGTTAAGAGGGATACTCCTACCATCATATGTAGTTTAATGCTTACAATAACAGAGCGTCCCCTAAAATTGTTCCTCAAAAATACAATGAGAGATTCTTCAATTTCTCTGCTCCCAGCTACTTGGTTTACAGGACAGACATTCATCCTAACAGATTTCCATGTGATAAACGAGGTTATAATGGGAACACGTTCCTGCCACTGGCTGCCTCAAGCTAACCAGTCAGTCGCGTAAAAACAGGACTAGGGTACATTGTACCGTATTTGCTCTATTATAAGATGACCCCACCTAAAATTTGGATATTTAGAGAGGGGGATCCAGGTTGTGTAGAAGATTCAGCTGATCGTTGGTCCAAAAACTGCTGCCGCTGGCTAATTGAAATCAATGAAAGCACATGGAGGGTTAAACAGTAAAGAGTGAAAATGTACATGATACCAATGATATTACAGCCCAGATTTAGGACAATACTGTTGGTCAGGCAAGGTGGTGAGATGTTTAGTAATGCTCTTTTGTTGCTTACATTGCAGTTTAATGGGCAGCTGTTACAGTAAATAGTTACAGTAAAAAGTACCTGTGTGTACAATGCGGAACTGAGTGTTCCACTTGGTGCACCGGTACCGAGCTCAGTCACAAAATGTACACTCAGTGGTTGTCTGTGTACGCCACATTTTCATCACTGAGTGACTGATGCAGTTTTTCAGTCCCAGACTATTACAAACTTACTACCCTTAGTGCTTAAAAAAAATAAAAGCCCTATGCTCTAGACATAGCGTGTATTGAATCTGCTAGGGTTGCGTTATAAGACACATCCAAAGGTGGGACAACCATTTTGAAGCGTGTGCCATCCCCATGGGAACAAACTAAATCTGGCCAGGTTAACGTACCCTGGTGTTCAAACTGTAGAACAGGTTGCCAAATTAGTTCCCATCTTAGGGATTTGCCCTATTTTTAGTTTGAAACCCGGCACCACAAAAGCTGCATGATTAACATTTTGATTGTATCTTTGTTTGTAGGGGAATGAAAATAACTTCATCTGCTTTCATGTTTGCGCATGTAAAGCTTTTATAACAGCATTTTGAAGTTTTACTGTCCTTTTAATGTCTTTGCCGTCTACCGTAATTAAAGGTTTGCATCACCCTTGGTCTTTCTTCCAGGCGAAAGAAATTTTGACGAAAGAATCAAACGTCCAGGAAGTGCGGTGTCCTGTAACAGTATGTGGTGACGTACACGGCCAGTTCCATGATCTGATGGAATTGTTCAGAATTGGGGGGAAATCGCCAGATACAAACTACTTGTTCATGGGAGATTATGTCGACAGAGGATATTATTCAGTGGAAACTGTTACACTACTTGTAGCACTTAAGGTAAGGTTTTTTTGTTTTGTCCTGTACCCTAAGCCTGCCCCCCCCCCCACGCACACACCACACACGCTAATACTTGTGCTTCACTATTCACTTCCAAGCCGCAAGGCACAGTGCTGTCTTACCATTTAAATAGTTAATGGCGCATGTTTAATAACAGGAGAGAATGAGGGAAATACTTCATTGTACTCTAAGCAGCTTTGCTAGCTGTCTGCTGTTTTCTGCCTACTTGTCTTGATGCCATAGCAACCGGTGCATTCCACTATCTTTTTACAAGTCTCGGCTACCATGGTAATAGATTTGAGGGGGAGCAGATAGTGAGCCCTGCTCTTTTATTTGGCATACACAAGGCATTGAAATACTATGGCTTAAGGTGACTTTAATGGCCCCCTATGACTACAGTATAGTAGTGTGTAATAAAGGAATCGATTTTCTTTTTTGTAAAAAGCATTGTTGTAGTAGGCTTTTCTACACGCATGGGTATTTCTTCATAGCTGTGATCTTATGTTTCAGGTCCGCTATCGTGAACGTATAACAATTCTCCGTGGAAACCATGAAAGTAGACAGATTACACAAGTGTACGGTTTTTATGATGAATGTTTGAGGAAATATGGAAATGCGAATGTCTGGAAGTACTTCACAGATCTGTTTGATTATCTTCCATTAACTGCCTTGGTGGATGGGCAGGTATGTATTTCTTAAGACTATGAATGGCACATGGTGCGTATAGTCTAAATTTCATTGCTTGCATCCATAGTAAATGTGTTTTGTGTGTATATACACATATATAGTATATACACACACACACACACCTCTATTACGTTCAGGTAGAGGGGAGGGCCTTGCTTACATTCTATCATGGCACAGTACAATATGACCACAGGATTTGTAAACCCCAGTTATCTCTCTGACACCTCCCTGTAGATGTTGGGAGCTCATTGAGGTGCCTTTTTACATATAAAGTTCTTGTTCCTTAACTATAGTATTGGGTTCAGATGACTGCAGGGCATGCCTCCAAACTAGTTCCTCAGTCTTTAACCAAGTGAAATAACTTTTTTTTCTTCTGCTCAACAGATCTTCTGTCTTCATGGCGGTCTTTCACCTTCAATTGATACACTGGATCATATACGTGCACTAGATCGTTTGCAAGAAGTTCCACATGAGGTAATAAGGGATCTTTTATTCTTAAGTAACGTTTGATCCTGTGATAGCTGAGCTGTTACTGACTTCATTAACACTGCCATAAAGTAACTCCATACTGTCTGGCTGACTGATCCTAGGATGGGAAAGCTTGTGTTTTTGTTACGCTCGTGAGCACCATACTGCAACAAACACTTGCTAATATCTTATGCTCCTTACTCTAAGACATGCTAACATTCTGCTCATTTACACACATGCCAACACCATACACTGGCACACACAAACACTATATGCCGACATACACACTTGCTAATGCCATAATATAATATACACGTCGCCATACAAACTAACACCAGACTATTATAGACACGCACCAGTTAACACTATAAATATATAAAAAAAAAAAATTATATTGTGGAGACCTAGAGCAATTTTGAAAAGAAATAGTAAATACTGGCTTTACAAAGGTGTTCTAAAAAAGTATACTAGAAAGCTAGTAAAAACCTTCAGTCTTGTAAGCATTTGGGACTAATAAGCTGAGATGTGTACCTGTTCTAGGGTCCAATGTGTGACTTGCTGTGGTCAGATCCAGATGACCGTGGTGGATGGGGCATTTCTCCAAGAGGCGCTGGATACACTTTTGGACAGGACATCTCTGAAACATTCAACCATGCCAACGGCCTTACTTTGGTTTCTAGAGCTCATCAGCTGGTGATGGAGGTAAAATAATTGTAGATCTATGACGGGAGAACAATATATCTCAAAAAATTGTCTACATTTAGGATTTTTATATTAAATCTACCTTTTCTTCTAGGGATACAATTGGTGCCATGATCGGAATGTAGTCACAATATTTAGTGCTCCAAACTATTGTTACCGTTGTGGAAACCAGGCTGCTATAATGGAACTTGATGATACCCTAAAATATTCCTTGTAAGTATACAGAATTCAGTGCCTTGGCAGAGTATAAAAGTTTCGTAAAGTACTATAAATGCAGCCTCTTAATACTTAGCAGATTAGCAGTGACCCTCTCACGTTTTGTCATACAAATGACCACTATAGTTGAATAGACAACCAACTAAATACAGAGTTTTATTAAGATCCTTTTGGGAGTTTTTTTTATAAATAACCACAATAAGTAGTTATGATTGTAGCATCATATTCCTTCTAGGCATTATTTTTCTCCATAATGCCGCAAGCGCGGCTGTATCTCTGGTCAAGATCTTGACGTCCTGATAATCTGTAAATTGTTCATTTTTAAAACCTGCACAAGTAGCTATTCTATCTAGGAAAATGTTTGGCAGAAGGCCGATTTCCCACAAATGCTTTAAGACTTAAGAAATCCTCTTACCTTGGTATTAACAAGTAAGGTCTTGTGCTATGGCATGTAGCTGTTCACATTTACATTGAGTTTTTTTTTTGTTATGGAAGCTTCAATTCTGGATGCCGATTCTGTACTACCAAGCGCCACTCCTTAAATACTTAAACTTGTGGATTATTGAGCAATGCTAGCTGCTTATATATATATGGTTCTTGGATCTAAAAATGTGCCCATTAAAGGCCAAACATTGGCACCCTGGGTAATGTTACTGTGTGGTAGCTGGGCATGACGTTAAGGTCATGAACTGTTGGAGGGTTTGGGTCAGTCTGGTATTATGTAATTTTTTAAACTTTATTATTTTTTTGCTAACTACCTTTTTTTTCTTTTCTCTCAGCTTGCAGTTTGATCCTGCACCACGCAGAGGAGAGCCACATGTTACCCGTCGTACCCCTGACTACTTCTTGTAAACCAAATTTTTCAGTTGTACAGCATTGCCACAAGCAGAATCTTCACCAGAGCCAGAAACAGCTACTGTAACTTCAGAGTCGGGCTAGAGCGTTAACGTGTCCTATAAACATGCTGCTCTCAAATGGACCAAATATGTGCCATACAAAAAAAATCAAAGCCTCTCGTCTCAACAGTCCAAGACCACACTAGAAAGACCATGTCCATTGCATGCTGAAGTGACATTTTTCAAGGAAACAATCCCAGATCTCTGGCATAGCACTACTTGTAGTTTCTTTTGCTTTCTTGGAGATGGCAAAATAAAAAATTTCCAATGTGTAAACATTAACACTTCATGACTACAAATTAACTTTCCATTTAGAGATAGCTTTACTCAGCATGATTGTAGATAAGGGTAGAAATTCTGAAAATTAAATCCTTCAGTACCATGGGACGAACAGCCGTTTGTAGTCTTCTTGGTTGTGAAGGGATTAAAGGACCTTTTTAATAAGTATCAAGGCTGCCTCGTGACTTCAGAAATGTGTATTTCAGGGAATACAGTTTAATTTAAATTGTTTTGGTTTTCATCTACACATTTGTTTTGCCCCATTACTTCTCCTTCCGTCTGTTCAAGTCTAGCTTGTTTTCCCGTGAGACATTACTACAGCAAACTGCTGTGGTGTATTTTTTTTTCTTAATAAACTTGTGAACCAAGTCCTTAAATGTGAAACTTTTAATTTACTTTTACATTGGAAACTAACAACGACAAGTGGTTTGTATTCCAGAAAACCAATAAAACCAAGTCATTTCTAAATGGTTTAGATTTCTAAGGCTGCTGCAGAAGTTGGCTATAGCAAAGGTGCTCGATTTACCGTTTTTTTTTTTTTTTGTTTTTTTTTAAATGATTTCATGAATGGTAGAAAATTTCACGTGTAAAGAAATTGTCATGTTCACCAAATTAAATAGGATATATGCAATTCGGGTTTCAGAACATTCTCAAAGGAGCACAGGTGCACTAGTCTCCAGCCTATGCTTTCGTGGAGAAACTAAGCTTGTTGGCTGCACGGTTTGCACATAATGGGAATTGAAACTCTGATTTGGTTGTCTAAAATATCATTTCACAGTCTTAAGCAGAACACAATATTCTGTCTAAGTTAAAGCGTACCTGAATTATGGAGTCTGTGTTGTCATTGAGGAGGTTGTTCCATGTTAGGAGTTTTTCCCTGGTCTTTGCAGGTAAATTGTTCCACCTACCAATATTGAATTCCAACTAAAATTAACCTTAGAAACATTCTAGAACTTGGAAACATGAAATATGGTCGAGTGGCATGTATCATACAATACATAAGAGATATTGGTTGTTTTTTACCAATTATTTCCAGTTCTCAATTCATCAATCATAGAAGTGGTTCCTTTCTAAACATTGGGTTAAATGTCTACCAAATTAAACCTTTACGGACGGGCATAAAAGCGTACTTAACCTGGTAACATACTTGTGCGCACTAATACCTCCACAAAAAGGTGTCAATGCTGTAAAGTAAGAATCCCTTCAAAATAGAAATGTTAAGTTCTTTTTTTTTTTTATCATTTAACAAAATAGAAAGTGTTGAGCTGCTCATCGGACTGTATTTTGGGTCTGTGGCAGGAATCTTGGTTTTCCATCTGACCGGGTCCGTATTTGTTGGCGCGGGAGAAGTATCCTGAGTGCTGGTACCCCCAGCAGGTTCTATTTTACTAGTTCATGCTGTGGGTAATGATTTTGTGAACAGAAGAAAAATCTAAACACGGTCCATATTTTATGTTGCCATCCTTTGCCTTCAAAACAGCATCAATTCTAGGAACATTTTCCAGGGGTTTAGTAGGCCTATTGTTAGTTTTATGGTTAAATAACATGAAAACACAAATAGGTGCAGAAAATTAGCAGCAGGTGCTCTGGACGGCGAGTCAAAATTTGAAATATCTGGCTGGGTAAGAAAGTTTGGCTCGTGTATGCCTGGAGAGGGGTACTAGAATGAGTGTTTGCACTCAGGAAACATGGTGAACAGTGAAGCGGGGTGGAGGTTCCTTGCAAACTTGGGGCTGCATTTCTGCAAATGGAGCTGGGGGTTTGATTAGCATTAACAGTCTCCTCAATGCTACAGGCAGATACTTATCCATCAAGGAGGCATCTGATTGGCCCCAAATATATTCTGCACCTTGGCAAGAACCCAAACATACAGCCCAAATCATTAAGAACTATCTTTAGCATTAAGAAGAACAAGGAGTCCTGGAAGTGATAGTATGGCCTCCACAGAGCCCTGCTCCACAGAACCAATTATCAACCCAGTCTGAGATTACATGAAGAGTGAGATGCAACAGAGGCTGCCTCAACCATAAAACTGTGGTCTGAAACAACCTACTTGACGAGTTCCTTAAAAACTTATGTGCAAGTGATAAGGCAACCACAACATCAGACCTTAAAAGTTACCTCCTGTGATACTTTCCCCACGATATGGGAGCAGTGACACTCATTTCACCACCTGCCTAAATCAAAATACTTCCCTTCTGTCACGAGAAACATAGTAGGCCTTCGGAACAAAAGAGGCCATAATGGAGGCAATGAGAAACAAGACCAATGTTCCTAAGTAATTTAAATCCCTCATTCTTTTTGCTGACCTATCTGCCCTCACATTGGCTAAAAGAAGAAGCTTCAAACTAATCCTTACTACTTCCCTACCAGGCTCCTAATTAACATCACCAGCAGCATTAAGTCTTTACGCTCTCCGACTCATCTGGAAAAACTACAAAGCTGGGGAATATCTATCACACAATTACAGCTCCACCACCCCCAACCAGCTAGGTTGATTCAATATTGGAATCAGAATATCAACTACATATACAATTCACAATCACATCCCACTAACAACTAGGAAACAGACCTAGTACACAATTCGTTGTTAAAACAATACGATATGTATGATGTCTGGCGAATCTTACATGTTACTGAAAAAGATAGTATGTTGTTATTGGTGGCATGTAACAGTTACTCCAGGATAGATTTTTTTTTTGTAAAAAAGATTACCATCCAGGTGGCCACAAACGCTAAACAAAAAGTTTGTGGCGACATTAGCTGGTCGGACCATGCACTCCAGTAGACTTGCCTGTGCTGTTGGTTAGAGGGAGGGGTTGCTGGCAGCTAAATGACACATTGCTTAGTGATACGATTTTACTTGTAGAACTGACTACCATACCCAATTTTTTTTTAGTTAATTCTACTGCAGAAGTGGACATCACAACTATTTCACTTGCATACAATGCCGTTATTAGGGGTCATTTCATAAAATATATCTTCAGATATCTTAAGTCCAACTGAAAGTAATATGAAGTCTGAGTCAGGTGAAGGTGGAATTCACCTGACTCAGTAGAAAAGCAAGCTCAGCTTTTCTATTGTGAAAGCAATAAGATACCCTGGTAAAAACAAAACCAAAAGGGGATGGAGCAGGTACACAAAACAATAAGTAATACACAGTAATATTACCGTAATAGTGCAAAATGTAAAATAAATGGATGATAAGTTAAATAGGAAGTAGTTGCACTTATCAGAAAAGATGAAACTCTGCCCTGGGCAGGTTCTTTCTTCTTCTTTAATCAAGAAGATTGGTAGGAATAGGCCCAATATGAGGAAAGATGAAACACAACCGATGGTAATTGGGATGCCTCTCCATGAAGTTGAGGCTATAAAAGATCAATGTATTTATTTGACTTGAAAGAGGAAGCTATTCTATGTTTAGGTATCTATCGCTCAAAAAACACACGTAACGTTGTAAAATATAGTAAACAAAGATTATGGGGCAATACTATTAAAGATTTTCAGAAATGGGAAAAACTTTGGGAGATACTTTGGTGGGGCAGAATCACCTCACTGAAAAAGATGGGCCTACCAAGATTAAGGTATTTTTTCAGAGCCATACAATTTGCAGTGCTGAGAGAATACTTAATGGCCTATGAAAAATATTTTGACACCACATTACCAGATTATAGGAGGCATGAGAGCACCTATTATCCTATATTACCATAACGAAGCCAGACTTGCGCAAGCTCCTGAGAAAGGAACTTTCAGACCCGTCCGCCTTGTGGGTGGAACTAGAAAATGATCTTCTGTCCCCGTACATTTGCCAGCTGCTATGGTGCTTTAAAAAATCTCATGGACTCACATTTAACATTTGGGACACCAAACTGCTTGCTACCGCATTTTATGAGAGCCCATATGCTTGCAAGCACCCTAAAATCTTTTACCACAGATATTAATTTGTCCATGTGAAGTGAATGTGGTGGCTCTGGTGGGTCTCTTATATGAAAGGAGTATTACATAGTTTTTTTTTTTAATCTGAAGTGTGACATCTCACTGGGAGCTGAACAGGAAATTGTTCTATAGGCAGGACATGGCCGCCGCCAGGGATTTGACCGGTTGATGTTCCATGTTTGGTGGGGCTGTCATAAGATTGTTGTTAACAAATTGTTAACTGAGAAAATGGTGAAAACAAATATTTCACTATACCTAGTATTTTTTCTCTCCCTGAAAGATATGTTGTATTGCAATTTTTTTAACGTGCCTGTGATGTTGATGAAAACACTAATAAAAATACTTTTGAATAAAGTATTGCAGGTCTGGAACGACATGAAAGCAATGGCATTGGGAAGTAGGGTTACCTTATCCTTAAAATAAAAATCAACCACTGCCAGTTTAGGCCCACTTTAAGTCTAAATTGCTTCCATGCCTTATTTAGTAGAAATTTAGGAGTGGGCTGTCAATAACTTCCTTAGTAGAGATTTCACATTGGGTGTAAAGTGTTACATGCTCTCCTGTAAAAGGAAAAATGTGTTTTAAAAGAATTTCCCGTTGTCTTTAACATAAATGGTTGGTATGAGGAAGATCAAAGGCAGTTGTATAAAATATAAATAAGCAGAGGTCAGATGGTACAGTGACCAGAGATTCCAGTGAAAACATAAATATTACTCCTGAAATAAAAGCTGATTGATCTGTGAAAAGCACTCAACCCAAAAGAACAAGAATATACTTTTTTGTCTGTGGTGCACAACTTACCTTTTGACCTCACCTCAAGTGGCCTAAACCTGTCACTTAAAAGTGATTACATTTATTTTTAATTTTACAATTTTATTATACACTCTGCATAGTAATAGTACTGCATATTGTGCATTTTGGGCAGGTTGAACCATATTTTCACTCAATAAAAAATGAATGTGGGCCATGCACACCTCTGGTCTGGTGGGAGATCTCCTTAAAGGAAACATCACATAACCACTTCATAGAAAGTGGCACAGCCCACTGTGACGGACCGACCTGTACCCCGGCTGGGTACACCCACCGAACGTTGCTTCCTCCGCCCCATGGCCACTGGGACGTCAGCGATCAACCCCTTCACCGCCAGATAGAACCAGCGTGTAGAGAGGGGGCTGCCTTACCACTGTGGCTAACCGAAGCTGAGCTACACAGTGGGGCTATCCTCCTGAAAAGGACAATAAGTGATCATAGCAGAAGACACAGCTTTTCAGGAACCCCGGCGGTACTGTAGTATACCGAAGTATAGCAATACATCGCTCCACTTCCCTGATAAGGGCAGCACAATAATAAGATAGGGCTCATAGTGAGGTAAAAACAGGGACTCTTTATTTGGGAAACACACGGGCTTATATACAGTCCAACACAGGAAAAAGGCCATAAACCATGTCCACATAACCCCACCCTGTCCAGACAGTCCGGCGCCACACTTAGGCACCGAGCCCCGCAATGCCCAAACAGCTTTCAACCGTCCTTTTCATGGTGATCCCGAGGGAGCGGCGGCAATCTCAGTGGGTGCCGAGGTAGGGCGCTCGGGGTCCTGTAACATCTGGTCCAAAAACCAGAGGTCGCAGGGACCCCGAGCGGCAGCCTTCAAAGTTCCGCCAGGACAAGCTGCGAGGTAGCCAGCCGCGGGTACCGGCAAGGGGGGCGGTCCAGGCTGTCAAACTACAGTCTGATCTCCCGTACAACGGCAAGTATGTGTCCCTGATGCTGCAAGAAGAGCTGGACGTACCGGTACGTCCATAGGGGATTCCTGGGATGCGTTATTTGGACATACCGTTACGTCCATAGGGGATTGAAGGGGTTAAATAGAGCCCAGGAATAATGGAAATATTTAATTTATTTTAGATCGGAGAAACAGAGAAACATGTAAAGTATGCTACAGAGAAAGTTCATGGTAGTAATTTTTTCATGTTTTCATAAACATTGTACTTGTATACGTCACAGTTATACACCTCAGAGGGATTCCACCTATGCATTGGCTTGCTGGGTTGTTTGGGGCTAAAAGGCCACCTTTTGGAAGTGCACATTTTTCAATTTTGAAATTTTTTTTGGGTGTCGGTGTGGTGAGCCTGTCCTGGTGTGTGTTTGGCTGTCGGTGTGGCAGAGCCTGTCCTGGTGTGTGTTTTGGGTTGTCAGTGTGGCAGAGCCTGTCCTGGTATGTGTGTTTGGGTATACACTACAGAGAGTTGTTATAAATGGTAAATTTTCAAGCTGGTCAAAAGTGGTAAGTGGTGTCCCTCAGGGTTCTGTTCTGGGACCAATTTTATTCAACATATTTATAAATGACCTGGCAATAGGCGACGAAAGTCATGTTTCTGTGTTTGCGGATGACACTAAACTAGGTAAAGTTATACAGGGCGAGCAGGATATTACAGTGCTGCAGAGTGATCTAGATAGACTGGGGGAATGGGCACACAAATGGCAGATGAAATTCAATGTAGATAAATGTAAAGTTATGCACTTTGGGGTAGGGAATGCACAAGCAACCTACAACCTAGTGAATTAGGGGTAAAGACAAATGAGAAGGATTTGGGAATTGTTATAGACAACAAACTAGGCAACAATGTGCAATGTCAGTCAGCAGTTGCTAAGGCCAGTAAGGTATTGTCGTGTATAAAAAGGGGCATCAAGTCGCGGGATAAAAATATAATTTTGCCTCTGTATAAATCAATGGTAAGACCTTGAATATGCTGTGCAATTTTGGGCACCTATTCTAAAGAAGGATATCATAGCACTAGAAAGGGTGCAGAGGCGGGCTACAAAATTAATAAAAGGAATGAAGCACTTTAATTATGAAGAAAGGTTAACTAATTTAAATCTGTTTAGTTTAGAAAAACGGCACCTCAGAGGGGATATGATAACATTATATAAATATATATTCGGGGGCCAATACAAACCATTGTGTGGAAATCTGTTCATAAACAGGACTATGCATAGGACACGTGGTCACGCGTTTTTGGAAGAAAGGAGATTTAGTCTAAAGCAGAGGAAAGGGTTTTTTACAGTAAGGACAATAAGGATGTGGAATTCTCTGCCTGCAGAGGTCGTTTTATCTGAGTCTGTACAGACGTTTAAACTGTAACTGGATGGATACTTGCAAAAACATAATAACGGGAATATAATCTTTAATTATTTTCCCCCATTAATTATGGGGGAAACAGCTTATTGATCCAAGGAGGAATCTGACCCCATTTTGGGGCCGAGAAGGAATTTTTTTCCCTGGTTACTGCAAAATTGGAAGGAGCCAAACTGGGTTTTTTTTGCATTCTTTTGGATCAACAGCAACAAATTAACCGATATAGGAAAGGCTGAACTTGATGTCTTTTTTCAGCCTATGTAACTATGTAACTATGTAACATGTTCCAGTGTCGACCCTGCAATGTTTGAAAAACATGTCTTACCCACTCATGCAGGGTATTACTGTTTTGTTTTTTCTAGCAGCTACTGGGGCTAAACTCCCAACATATTATATATATATACCATATGAGGTATTTTCAAACTCATAATAGCTAAATAGTTTGTTGAAAATAGTTGAAAGCCATACTTGTCCTAAAACAAATATATATATATATATATATATATATATATATATTTATATATAAATTATGTGGTGATACAATTCATTAGTTATTGGAAATCGCGACTAGTGGAGTAAATGCTTCTTGTTTTCGAACAAGGATATATATATATTATATATATATATATATATCCTTGTTTCGAAAACAAGAAGCATTTACTCCACTAGTCTCAGTAGCTCATGACGGTTGACAAGCACATACTTTTGTTTTAATAGCATGGCAACTGCATTGTATACAGGAAGTAACTGCAACACTGCGAGAGCCAAATACGCAATGACAACGCACATTCATCCCGTGGCGAATCCCTCTTGCCGTTACCACTCCCTGTTGCTAAGTGGGATAGCCGCGGCTCCAGCGCTTCGCAGCAGCTATTACTCCCTAATTGGCTATTGTTAGCAGGCGGCGATCCTTGCTCTCGCTTGGTTGGGTCGAATCTCGGCGCCAATCAATGCAGGGTATAACCGTAGGCTCTTTTCGATTGGCTAGAGCATTACGACGTATAGCACTCTTCTTAGCGTTACCAACTTTCCCCATTCACCCTCCCCTCTTAAGTGACGCAGCGCCGCGGTGGGAGGAGTACTCTGAGCGGTAGAAGCCGCAGAACTCGAGGCCTGTTTTTTCCGTGTCGCGAACCTTTTAGGCACGGTGAGTTGTGTGGTATGGTTGATTTTCCACGTTTGGATTTCCGTTACCGTCTCAAACCTGACGTAATTATTGGCTGTGTCGGTTGTACTCCCCGATGTACCCACCTGCGGCACTTAGGCCTCTGACTATCGTGAAAGGCCTGAGCGCTCTGCGTACTGGTGTTTATCATCCCGTTTGGAGCGTTAAAGGACGGTTGTATCGATTTCGAAATCTGGCCGTGGGTGAAACGTCTATTCGTACCGGTTGATTTTTATAGTTGGGTAACCTGTTAACAGACATGGACGGACCTTATGAGCCCGGAAGCCGTGATCTCAGTATCTGGGCTCCCATGGAGGAGGAGGCCAGATAGCCCAGGCTTTCACATATTGAGCTTGTCCTAAAATATGACTTCTACGACTGTATGTTACTGACTGCAATGTAAAATAAGATCTCATCAATTACTGGTGCTTAATTTATAATCATTGGGGGCTGCATTTTGTTTTAATGATCTTATAATATTCTGTGTAAATGGCTTTAGCTGTATTAGTCCAATAGACATGCTTTTATTTTTTGCCATTGTGTTTGTGTATCTTTATTTTTGGCTCCTTGTGTCGTAGGCTTCCCCTTAGCACAGGCTTATCGGGTAAATACAGTTCTTGTCGCCTGTCGGGAGGCTGGTATTACTCTTTCTGCTGTGTCTTTGAATTGCTTCGTGCCGGTAAAAGGACAAGCGAAAAGATGGGAACTTGAAGCAATATATGCCATTCTAATAGTCCTCTAAATAGCTGATTTTATGTGTCCCAAATGTAATCTGTTAATGAAACATCCGAACGAACGAAAGCTTACATGCCAAGCAAATCACTGCTTTGAGAAGGAAGGGATGTGTTGATGTGGGGTTAAAGGGCGAATCTGTATCGGGGAAGCACGTTATAAGCCCCTTTATAAATAATAATGCCAAGTTTGGTTTACCCTGCTGTCCTCGGGTGACAAGTACAAACGGGGTGTTTTCTGTCTATATGTCGGATATGGAAATATCCAGCCGTTTTGTCCCAATTAGTGCATTCTCAGTGATTGCCGTTCTTTTCCAATCTAGAAAATAATTTAGTACTTATAAATATAAAATGTAACTGCAGTTGGGACCCATTTAGTCCATCTCGTGCAGGCCCGGCCATTGTTGACGTGTTGAGGACTGGCCATCGTGTTGTCTTGCATAGCTGTGGTAACTGGTTTGCCAGGAAGCACCCTTTGCCTAAAGTGTGGCGTCTCGTCTTGACCATAAAGTGAAACGAGTAACGCTTCTCTTTGAATAAATAGTCCAAAATAACAGGTTGCGAATACTGCTTTTCAAGGTGTTAAATGGTGGTAAATTGCTACTTTCTTAAAAAACAAAAAAAGTTGAGACAGCTGACCTAAGGATGATCGGGGCAAAGGTTTTTACGGCGAGACAAACTATCTTTATGTAGTTTAATATCTAGTAATAGTCTACTGGATGGTCTCCCACCAAACATGTCTGTCAGCAATCTGCCTTTGGTTGCCCAGTAGCAGGGCTTCAGTTTATTTTATAAAAGGGACACCATTTGTGGTTAATTCAGATTTACCTACATGGCACATGCGTGCACTGCTGCATACTACATGACCCAGAAGTGACCGGATACGTTTGTTTATGCAGTATTGCCTTAGCCTGGAATTGTAAGACTCCATTCCTTGGAAGGTTGGTGCAGCGGGTGTTGGTTGCTCAAGGATTCAGTTCCTTTGGACTGCCAGGACTGCTGTGCCAAAGCTTTAACATGGCCTGCTTCGGCTCAGATGTAGACCTTATTCTGGTGTCTGCCCTTTTACAAAATTTAGTTTAACGCGAATATTTTACCTGGGTTCTTTCATACAGTCAAACTATCGTGTATGAGGTCAGTGAGCTTTCTTAAATAGTATTTTTTACTTGTGCAGAATTCTGCAGAACATACATGGATGTGAAGGTCTATGCCCGTTAGCATTTGTTAGTCTTTTAGTATTGTATAGGGGGAAATAAGTCTAACGCTAGCATGTGTGGCTGCTTTAGCACCATTTCTAGGAACTTTTTGTTGCTTTTCACTGTTTAGTATGACAGGTTGTCATGATTTTTTAAATATTTATTTATAACCAACTGTACTTCTGACTTGCTATCCTGTACCTGCTTCAAAGCTGATCATGGTGACCGGTGTTCAATGCTAGTAGCAGGTATTTAGGCCCAGATTACTATGACTTGCATTAAAGGAGTACGACTCCAAATCTGAAAACTGCATGGAGTGACATTTTGCCTATCCCACATCCCACAAGTCTTGTGGACTTAACACCCAGAGCTTGGTACCATGAACAAGCGTGTTTCATTTCATGTTCTACTGGAATTAGTCGCTCATCGCTGACCACTTTAGCCATGTTTTATTAATGGTGCGTAGCTTGTAGGGCAAGTATCGCTTTACTTTTTGTATTAAGAGTATTGTCTACAGCAGGGGTGTCCAAACTGCTGAAGGAGCATTATGGGAAGGATGTAGTCCTGCAGCAGCTGGAGGGCTGCAGTTTGGACACCCCTGGTCTACAGCATCATGTTTTTCTGACAGAGTAGGAGTTTCCAGTTGAAAGGTAGACTGCAGTGCTGTTGTCCAGCACACTGAGAATGTGTTGCGTCATGCTTGGCTGTAATTCAAGACGCAGCGTTAATAGTTCTAGCAGAGGCGTTCCCTGCTGTAGTGCAGTTTTTTTTTTTTTTTTTTTTTTTTTTTTTTTTTCCTGGACTGAGATGGTGGTAGATAAGTGGAGCAGGCTTCAAGCAGGTGTGGCAGAGGTTCATACACTGAAAATCTGTAAACATGCCCGGGATAAGCATAACGCTCTTCTGGATGTTCAACAAGAATACTGAATAAGGTTTGAGGTTTTTGTAGCTAGAGAGGAAAACACTGATGGCAGATATAAGTCATCACTGTGTCCATGTTTGAAATCGAGTCTCCAAACGTTCTTGAGTATGTTTAAGTTAACACTGTTTTTATTTTGCAGATGCCTTCAATAAAATTGCAGAGCTCTGATGGTGAGATTTTTGAAGTCGATGTTGAAATTGCAAAGCAGTCTGTAACCATCAAGACAATGTTAGAAGGTATGTTAAAATATCTCGAACCTTGGTTTTCTGGGCATATTTAAAATTAAATATATATATTTAATTTTTGCCATTCCCATATTGCTGCAAAGGATACATATTTTGTATATTGAGTATATCACATGTAACCTAGTAAGGCTGGTGACGTCAACACTTTGTTAGAAGGATTTTCTTCCCCTATTGTGGCACAATTGGTTAATTCCCTCAAGTAGGGCTTTTTATTTTTTTTTGCTTTCTTTTGGATTAACTTTAGAAATAGGTATGTGTGAAATGTTGAACTTGATGGACTGAAGCCTTTTTTTCAACAAACTATACTTATTCACAATAATATACCTTTTGTCTATTTTGACAAAGGAATGCAAATAACGGTGTCTTTTTATCCCTTATACTGTGTGTGTATATATATCTTTCCATAAAGTTCTTGTAGTGCTCAATTAAATTATCCCTGGTAATGGCCTACTTTGTTTACATCCCTTCTGTATTAAGGTGTGGCATGAGAAATCTTATTTTTTTTCTCCCTCCCAGATCTTGGCATGGATGATGAAGGTGATGATGACCCTGTTCCCCTTCCAAATGTAAATGCAGCAATTCTCAAAAAAGTAAGTAACCTCGTAGCTTTTGGCTAAACTCCTTATTTACTGAGGGTGTGTTGTGCCCAAAAGTGCAAAGTATGTTAAATGCTTAGAAAATCTTCCTTTTTGGTTTTTGGACTCTCCTCAATCACAATCGTATCTTCTATAAATGCCATTCACATCTTGTATCGGGGCGAAGTTGTTTAGCTACTAATCTCTCTGAATGCATCTCTCCAGAACTGTTGAGCACATGATGCCTGGTATGTTTTGGAGAAAATTTGATTTAATCATGACATTAAGACATTTCATGACAAAATGCCAGGGGTAGATAAACAAGCGTTCAGGGATGAGTTGGATATTCCCTAAAATATTATACATTTTCCTTTGAAACAAAAAATTATCAGTTCTCTCAGACAGGTTTGAACATTCAATAGTGGGAATTGTGCTCAATGTTCCGTATAGATAAAAATGCTGTTCAGTAGAGTAGGTTGAGCACCTCATTCATACTTGACCACTTTTTTATTTTTTTAATGTTTTCTCCTTTTAAACTGTGTTCTAAGTTGGAAATTATGTGCTTTAGGTTATTCAGTGGTGTACCCATCACAAAGATGATCCACCTCCTCCCGAGGATGATGAGAATAAAGAGAAGCGGACAGATGATATTCCTGTTTGGGACCAAGAGTTTCTCAAAGTAGACCAAGGAACACTGTTTGAACTTATTCTAGTAAGAACTCTATTTCAATCCTATTCCAGTATCATATCTGGGTCAATCTTATTATGTTATAAGTGTCCTATGAAGCCACTGTTTTTCTCTTTCTATTTATCTCTCTCATAATGCAAATGTCTTTTTATTCCAGGCTGCAAATTACTTGGATATCAAAGGATTGCTGGATGTCACGTGCAAGACAGTAGCAAACATGATTAAAGGCAAAACTCCAGAAGAAATCAGAAAGACATTCAACATCAAAAATGACTTCACTGAAGAGGAGGAGGCGCAGGTAAGCAATAATCTCTATTTAAAAAACAAACAAAAAACAAAACCATTCAAGGTCCCATGCATATTCTTTGAGCATTTAATGCACACTCCAGCCATGAAATTCAATTGAAAGTGTGTTATAACAGATTCCTCTGTGTGGTCCTTGTGGAAGTATTTACCCCTTTCCCTATGCCCCTACCTCAGCTATTTTGCTATGTAGAGGATTTTTATTACTGAGGGTTATGGGGACTTTTTATTTTATATAACTTTATTCATTTATTTTAGGTACGCAAGGAGAATCAGTGGTGTGAAGAAAAGTGAAATGATTTACCTGTTCTCATTGTAACACTGTAAGAATCGTTCCAAATAACTAGTTGCACTGCTCTGTTTTATAATAGACAATTTAGCAGCTTATCAAACTAGCAGCAGGGTGTTTTTTGCTGCATGTCGTGTCCTGTGTTTTTTTTTTTTTTTTTGTTTGTTTGTTTTTTTGGAAGGTAAGATTCAGATCCTGAAACGGAACTTTACCATTGTAATCTTGTGTGACTTTTAAAATAATAAATCTGTGATGTGTGCGTGCTTTCTAAATGAAAGGTAGCATCCAAGTTTTTGGTTTACACATTCTTCTTTCAGTGCTTATACCTAACCCTTACTCTGTAAAGTATATTTGTGTAATATTAAAACCATTGAATAAATGTTCAACTTATTTCTCAGTTACCAATTGTGGTAATATTTAGGATTCTATCATACTTAACTGCATGTTAAAGAGCATATATAAAAATGCATAGGAGTAGTCATGAGGCGGGTCTACTTTACCTTTCTATGGCTCCCCCCCCCCCCCGCCAGCCTGCAGTTATATAACACGGGATAGCTTTTGCAAGACAGACCTCTTTTGGAAAGCACCAGTATCTGTTCCTTTCTTCCTTTGCATGTTTGTAAGATTTTGAGTAAAGGAATTGTCTCCAAGGTCATGTGAATGACCTTTATTTTTCCTTGATGCCAGGAAGATTGCACTGTAGCAGGGCCTATTTCATGCTAAAGCTCTGATTTGGTTAATGCAGGTGCTCTATAAAAGGCCAGGGTGTCCCCCCACTGATCAATTTTAGCTTGGATATAAACGTAATTCATGGTGTTGTGTTTAAGTGTTCATTATAAATTAAAAACTGTCTGGAAGAACAGGTTATGACCTTTGCTAATAAACTGATTTTAAAGGAGTCTGCATCAATTGTTAAATACAGTTGAAATAATTGTTTGTAACCAAGTGGATGGCTCTTACGTACGGTAATGTGGGTGTACCTTTTGTGGATGTCAAATGTACGAAAAATGTGAAAAGCTTTTTAGAAAAGGGAATGGGTATCTCACAAACACTGAAGAGCAGACATAGCCAGTCTATTAGAGGGTTCCTGTAGCCTACAGGCTTTTTGTTTGCACAAAAAAAGTGCAAGAAACAGTTTGCAACATGCTGAGAAAAGGGGACAATCTGGTCTGGCATGTGTGCTCTCATTGAATCTTGAAAGACCAGCAATTCCTACAGTGACAAGGCTCACTATACATATATTCTAAATTGAAAGAGAGGGGACTTGCCATCCTACCCATAAGTTAATACGTAATGCTTTGTTTTAGTCTTCAACCTTGCCACTTTCCATCACATGTAATGTAGTGTGCTGTGTAATACAGTAAATATAGAAACCATAAGTTCTGCGGATGTCCCATATGGAAGCTTTGTAACACCGGAAATGCAGAAGAATCTTGCTGCCCTATTTTTGGCAATTCACAACTTAAATTTTTGGATGTGAGTGTATAGCACCGCCCCATTTCCACCCAAAGTCTGACTGGGAGAGGTGATGCAGGAGAGATACAAAGATGTTACTTCATACTTACACTTATAACCAAGTACCCATCAGACAATACATTTTTGCATGTCATACATACACTGCATCAAGTAAGCAGCAATTGGGGGTCTGAGGCACTAAAGGCCCTGGACCAATTGCCCTCTTGGCCTTGTTTATCAGCTCCTGCCACTGTTCAACATAAATTGTATACCTGCAAAATAGTAGTGTTTTTTTTTTTCTACTTTTCAACCGTCGACTATTTTGGTTCTAAGAAATGTGTTATATGTACGAATGGTTTTGTAAACGAACACCTGTAGGGAAAAAAGTGTGTAATATATGTCACATATACACAGATTTGTAGGTACATTATACCAGGGCTTGAGAAATCCCAGGTCGCTATGGTGACTGAGAATTTTGTCCTGGCGCCAAGGTATTTGTCAGCCTGTTAAATTCCCCAAAAATGTCGTCACGTCGCGGGGGCGCTGCTGCTGTCTGCCCAGGTGTCTGGGAAGACCAGCACAGCCACTCCGAGCCCACCCCTGAGCCTGTGATCACTCCCATGGAGTGATTCTGTAGGCTGAAAACACGATTGCCGGCAAACCAACAATTGCGGTTTCAGCTGCCACAGACAGCTTCAGGGAAAAACCCCATTTTAGGGGTTAATTCCCGTTTTGTACAGGGCTCTGCTGCAGGCAGACCAGCAACAGCATAAATGAGCCACCACAAGCCCTTTGAAGACACCTGTAGGCATGGAAGCCTACAGGAGTCAGACTCCTCCTTGCAATAGCTGGTCTATAGACCAGCAATTGCGTCCCAGCTGCCAGAGGCAGCTTCAGAGACAGGGGAGAGGGTTCCTCGGTCTCCACATTAGTGTGGAGACCAGCCCCAACCCTCCCTTGCGGCCTGATTGCTTCACGAGAGCGACAGTGCAGCTAACATTTGTCCCCACAAGCTTGTGCGGACTAAATATCAGTGAATGCTGTGCTCTAATGGAACATCAGCATTGAAAGAGTTAAAAAAAAATAAAATTATCAAAAATAAAAAAATGTTCTTATTTTCTCTTTGTATAAAAATGCCCTGGGTCGTTAAGGATAAACCACACCAATCACCCTTTAGTTAGAACATTCCACATGGCTCAATCACATATTTGTTTAGGTTTATTTTATAGCAAATTTATAAATTTGACTCCGTTAAGACAAACAGCTCCAGAATCAGATATGGAGCTTTCCTAAAGGTTTACAGATCAGAAAAAAGAAAATGGGTCACAAAACATGACGGGCTAACCCTTGCAAGAATCATCTTACAAAACTGAATATATGGTGTGTGTGTGTATATATATATACACATATACACACACACAAAACCGAAGTAAACAAAACTATGTGTGTGTAATATATATTAGAGAAGTCTAATTAGAGCACTGCTGATTGTTATCTTGCCATGCTGCCCTGGACTGGTAACATACCATGGATATAGCAAAATCAGGTTTGCCCAAAAGAAGCGACAGTTCCGGTCTTTTGAGCAAATAAGAAATGTATTGAAACGTATTGAAACGCACAAAAAAGGTTTGTTACCCCTGCAGCCTTTATTGAGATGGAAGAACTTGGTAAAGGCCACAAGGGTTAGCCAAAACTTGACAAGTATTTATTTTTCTTCTCTCAAGACTGGAGAGCGCCTGTTCTTTTCTGCAAACATGTTTTTTTTATATATTATATATATCATTGAATGCAAGAAAAATATTGCCTCAATAACAAATTATACATATTAAAAAAATAGAAGAATTTAATTAAAGGATCCAAGGTTTCTCTGGCTTAAAAAAAAAAGCCAGCATCTCTATTAAATACTAGTCAAGAGGATTTTTTTTCTCTTTAGCCTTGACAAGTAGTTGAAGCCCAGATGCTGTGATGGTCTTCCTAAAAACAACCAGAAAGCAGTAAAAGTGTCCAAATGATGTGTTCACCACAGTGTTACGTGGCTCTGGTGCTTGAACTGTATCCAGTGGGCTCTTCGGATGCCTCTGTAGCAGGAGATGAAGCTTTATGGCCAGTGCTTATATTGGTAGCTTGGGCTTGGCCAGGAAAAGACAGAGAGTAGTTTTTGTCACTTTGAGCAGAATCAGCAAGGCTAGTAAGTTTGCCTGAAGTGTTAGGAGATGGTGGAAGACACTGGCATGCATTTAAGGGAGAGGAAGGAGAGTCTATAGCACTTCCATCGGAAGAAACTGGGCTGCCACACAGTCCTTCTCCTTGTAAGTACCGAATGCACTTTTTTTTCCTCCTAAGAACAGTGAAGAGAGTTATCTGTAAATAAAGGGTGAATTTATCATTTCATATGCCAGTTATCACACACAAAAAAACCCAAACATTTGATATGCACACATTTCGCAAAAAAAGTAGGGTAAAATGGAAACTTGCACACAGGTTAAATATATTGAACTAGGAAATATTTTGTAGTCTAAAATGATAAAATGCAGAACACCTTTTCCAGAAAGGAAGGACAAAATGAAACAAACTGTAATATGAAAAGATGGAAAACTAACACAATGTCCGTCTGCAAAAGTTTCTGGTCTTTTCTGTCAGGTAATCAAGCAGTATTTCTCTTTAATGTGTAGGAGGTGTGGCATGTGAGCATATGGTCTTAAACTATATTTGCATGTTTGTTACTGGATGGTGTTTGTGTGTGACTGGATGTTAATGTGTTCTTGTCTGTTTCTGTATGGTATTAGAATGTATGTGTGTGTAGTGTTAGCATGCGTGTGTGGCTGTTAGTGTTTGGTTAAGAGCATTGGAGTGAGACTATGGTTAGTAGCAACTGGGAGATGGGGGGGGCGGGTTTAGTCACTAACCCTATCTAATCCTGTCTTGAATCTCACAAGAGATAAGGGACATGAAGATGCTTGCCATACATACATTTCTTTTTAAACTAGGCACCCTATGAGCATTTATAATGCCATTATTTTAACTCTTTCCATGCGGGAATTTTTGTGAAGATATAGCGGGAATTGTAGGACTTGGTGACAGTGGGGAATTTACGTGGATGCTGCAAAGCCGCAGATCGCGGCAATGCAGCTGTTTAACAGCCGTTATTGCATTACAAGCCTGTACAAGCCTGTACATGTATACAAAAAAACAAAAACTGTCTGCGCTTCTTACCCTAATAAAGTTGGCAACAAATATATAAACATAATATAAATGAGAGGTTTTGGTTATATGAATTGGCCAAAGCATAATTAAGCTCACCCGCCACGTCAAGGCACACTCTCAATAGGGTGAGAACCTACTCTCACCTCCTACATAGTGGGCACACAAAGCAGTTTTACTGCTACCAAAACCTTATTAATGTGTTGGGGGAGGTGCAATTAAACCTCCTCCCTATTAACCCCTGGACAGCAAGCTGCAACCAGACTGATGAGGAGCCAACAACCTCAAATATGTGCAACAGGGAAAAGAAAAAATGTTGGTGCGCTAAGCTAGTCACAGGCTCAAATAATACAAATGTATAATACGAGGCCTACCAAACAGGTGTAAGCATGCTGCAAGAACAGTGTATTGGCTGTACAATGTATACAAAAAAACAAAAACTGTCTGCGCTTCTTACCCTAATAAAGTTGTACATGTACTGGCTTTGTTGTTAAGGGGTTAAATAAATCAAAGAATCCCTTTCCAAAAAAAAAAAAAAACTTAAATACTCTGGCCTTACATTGTTTGTTTGTGCTGTGTTAATGGCCTTAGACAGAGTACTAACATACAAAATACATTACACATTCTGTTTTTTTTATTTATTCTTCCAATATATAAATTTAGTGCAAAGTCTCACACATATACAGTATCTCACAAACGTGAGTACACCTCTCACATTTTTGTAAATATTTTATTATATCTTTTCATGTGACAACACTGAAGAAATGACACTGCTACAATGTAGTGAGTGTACAGCCTGTATAACAGTGTAAATTTGCTGTCCCCTCAACACATAGCCATTTACCCTCCCCAGTGTCATGTGACTAGTTAGTGTTACAAGGTCTCAGGTGTGAATGGGGAACAGGTGTGTTAATTTTGGTGTTATTGCTCTCACACTCTCTCATACTGGTCACTGGAAGTTCAACATGGCACCTCATGGCAAAGAACTCTGAGGATCTGAAAAAAATAATTATAGCCTAGGCCATCTTTATGAAGAGCAAAGAGAAGGTTTCCAAGACCCTGAGCTACAGCACGGTGGGCAAGACCATACAGCGGTTTCACGGGACAGGTTCCATTCAGAACAGGCCTTGCCATGGTCGACCAAAGAAGTTGAGTGCACATGCTCAGCGTCTTATCCAGAGCTTGTTTTTGGGAAATAGACATATGAGTGCTGCCAGTATTGCTGCAGAGGTTGAAGGGGTGGGGGGGTCAGACTATCAGTGCTCGGACCAAATTGGTCTGCATGGCTGTCGTCCCAGAAGGAAGTCTCTTTTAAAGATGATGTACAAGAAAGCCGCAAACAGTTTGCTGAAGACAAGCAGACTAAGGACATGGATTACTGGAACCATGTCCTGTGGTATGATGAGACCAAGATAAACTTATTTGGTTCAGATGGTGTCAGGTGTATGTGGTGGCAACCAGGTCAGAAGTACAAAGACAAGTGTGTCTTGTCTACAGTCTAGCATGGTGGTGGGAGTGTCATGGTCCGGGCCTGCATGAGTGCTGGCACTGGGGAGCTACAGTTCATTCAGGGAACCAGGAATGCCAACATGCACTGTGACATACTGAACCAGAGCATGATCCCCTCCCTTCGTAGACTGGGCCGCAGAGCAGTATTCCAACATGATAACGACCCCAAACACACCTCCAAGATGACCACTGCCTTGCTAAAGAAGCTGAGGGTAAAGGTGATGGACTAGCCAAGCATGTCTCCAGACCTAAACCCTATTGAGCATCTGTGGGCATGCTCAAACGGAAGGTGGGGGGAGCGCAAGGTCTCTAACATCCACCAGCTCCGTGATGTCGTCATGGAGGAGTACTCCAGTGGCAACCTGTGAAGCTCTGATGAACTTCAAGCCCAAGAGGGTTAAGGCAGTGCGGGAAAAAAATGGTGGCCACACAAAATATTGATGCTTTGGGCCCAATTTGGACGTTTCCACTTAGGGGTGTACTCACTTTTGTTGCCAATGATTAGACATTAATGGGGCAGCAAATTTACACTGTTATACAGGCTGTACACTCACTTCTTTACATTGTAGTAAAGTGTCATTTCTTCAGTGTTGTCACATGAACAGATAAAATATTTACAAAAATGTGAGGGGTATACTCACCCTTAGACGTAAGATATGACTTGCACAGCTTCAATGTTTAGCTTTGTTTAACAAATGTGCTTAAGAAGGTGCTGGGTTTGAATGTGCACCTCCACATTTGCTCTCTACCTCAAACAAACATACTTTGTTAAACAAACCTTCTCACAACCTTCCTCTGTTTCACAGCGCCTCCCTCCTCTTCCGAGTACTTTGCCCAAGACCTTGCTAGTCATTTTACCACCCTCCCAACTGACAGGCACCCTCAATTGTTTCAGTCCTGTCACCCCAAAGAGGTAGTCCTCTTGTGCACCAACCCCACCACCTGCCCATTTTATTGTATTCCTTCTCTCTTTCTAGTTTCCTTACACCTACCCAAACCCACCTTTTTCCACCAGCGTTTTGTCATTCCTCTTGAAAATTGCCCTCTTCTTGCCTGTTGTAAATATTTACCTAGATCCCACATCCCCAACCAATTACCATCCTGTTTCCCTTTTCCAACTGGCCTCTAAATAAATGGAACCGCTAACACAGAATTGCATAACCTATTTTCTTTCCTCTTTCTGCTCGACCCTTTATAATCCAGTTTTCGTCCACAACACTACCGAGACCTATTAAATATAACAATGATCTCACCACTAAAACAGTTTCACTTCCCCTTTCTTCTCTTTGACCTCTCTAGAGCCTTTGAAATTGTTGACCACGCAATCTTCTAAAAACTTTTTATTCTCATGGCATCCACGACTTTGATCTCTCCTGATTCAAATCCTATGTCTCTAATCTACCCATAGCACCTCTTTATCTGATTCTTGTTCCTCTCTAATGCCACCTTCTGGTAGCGTGCCTCAGGGCTCAGCTCTGGGGCCTTTACACCTAATCTATCTACAGCGTCACCCCTTCTTTTAGATTCCAGTACTACTTCTACATTGGTGATATAGGTGATACACTCTCTCATGTATTTTTATCAACTGCCCCACTATGCTAGTTCTGTGAAAAAGGAAGTACACTCTCTTCGAATTCTATGGTTTTACATATCAGGAGATAATAATCATCTGCTCCTTAGCTGGTCTAAAAATTAGGTAAATACAACCTCAGATGAACAACACATGACATATTACACCATATCATGATTTACTCAACAAAAATAAAGCCAAAACGGAGAAGCCATGTGTGAAAAACTAAATATGCCTTATGATTCAATAACTTAGCAACATATATTTAACAGCAATAACTTGAAGTAATTGTTTTCTGTATGACATTTTCAGTCTCTCACACCTTTGTGGAGAAATTTTGTCCCACTCTTCTTTACAACACTGCTTACAAGCCCAATTCACCACCCTTCCTCCATCGTGCTTGACAGTTGATGTTTGTAGTGATATGCTGTGTTTGGTTTTTGGCAAACATGGAACTCCGCATTATGGCCAAACATCTCACCTTTGGTCTCATTTGTCCAAGGGTTCCCAGAAGGTTTGTTCAGATGCAACTTTACAACCTAAGCCATGCTGCCCTGTTCTGTTTAGAGAGAAGAGGCTTTCTCCTGGCAACCCTTCCAAACAAACCACCATACTTGTTCATTTTTTATAATTGTACTGTCATGAACATTAAACATACTAATTGAGGCCTGTAGAGTTTGAGATGTAACTCTTGGGGTTTTTGAAATTTCTCTGAGCATTGGATGATCTGATCTTGGAGTGAACTTGCTGGGACCTCCACTAATAGGAAGGCAACTGCCTTGAATGTTGTAGACTTTTGAATAATCTTTCTCACTGTAGAATGATGGAAATTGAATAATGTAGGAATGGTTTTATAACCCTTCCCAGATGTGGAGCAACAATTTCTTTTCTAAGATAATTGCTGATGTATTTCCTCCTTGGCATTGTGCTAACACACACCTGAGTGCTCCAGACCAGCAAACTGTTAAAACTTTGGCATTTATAGAGGTGGTCACACTTGCTGACGATCAATTAACCAAGAGCATTTTATTAGCAGCACCTGTCTGCTATTTAGCATCTTAATTCCTGTGGAAGCAGTAAGGGTGTACTTAGTTTTTTGCTCAAGGCTTCTCCATTTTGGCTTTATTTTTGTTGAATAAATCATGACACGGTGTTATATGCCATGTTGTGTTTACCTGATTGACCTGCTAAGGAAAGGTTGATTGTTATTATGTCCTGATATGTAAAACCATAGAATTAAAAGAGGGTGTACTATTTTCACACGACTGCAACTTTAAACTCTTATCCCTGACCTACAGATTCCATAACACACAGCCATATCATCACTATATTTCTGATCTTACCTCCAAATATTCTCTTAACCAACCTCTTCCAAAGACTTTTATCACTCTTCCCACATTATGACCTATCCCTACTTGGGTAGCCAGGATTTACCTGTACTGGATTTATTCCCTTGAACTCTCAAATCCTGTCAAAATGTCTTCTATTTATTCTAAACTTTAGAAGCTCGCTAAAAAATCTATTCATAGAAGCATACAACCTCACATCCTAATACCTTCAACCTGCATCCTCTTCACCTTCAAGATCTCCACACCACCGACTTCTCCACATCACAAATAAACCAAGCACTCCCTCTTTTTGAGTCTCATTCCTCCCTCAACCTCCTAATAGATTGTAGGTTTGCATGAGCAGTGCACTCTTGTCCTTCTGTACTAATATGTCTTCACTTATTGTCAATTTTAAAATTATTAATTGTCACTGTCTCCTTCTAATAACACCACAGAATCTGCTGTTGCTCTATAAAGAAATGTATGGTACTGTAATTTAAGTAAAATGAATATGATTTTAGGCATGTGATTAAAACAAAAGTCAATAAAACCAAAAAGAAGGGGCAACCATTTTAAAATTACAACACTACTAAATGCTGCCATTTTTAGTTATTGAATGTGCAATGTGGCAGTTAACAGGTGTTTATTGTAAGAAAATATGAGTTACTAAAGTAATAGGCGGAAGAGCATGCAAAAGGGAGAATGAAAGAACATATAACAACAGAAGCCAACAGGGCATATATTGATACACACCTGCAGGGGCCGCACCAGTCCGTTTGTTGGTTCAGGCCAAAGCGAGCTCTGCATTTCTTAGGGGAGCCAGGATCTAAAGAGTATAGAAGCATGCGCAGAGGAAGTCACAGGCACACAAAGAAAGAGAGAAGAAAAGATGCAACAACAATTTAGCAAAGTGAAACTTGAAGGCATAGGCATTGGACGCAACAATGAAAACTCACCATTTGAACTAACTATACCCTGATGCACACAAAATGGTAATGCATAAAGCAAAAAGTAATTTGTGTGTTCGGACTACCTTAACAATTCGCCAACAAACTAGTTTGAAAAGCCTCCTGGTTGATTAGTTTTCAAATTTGTGTGACTCTTTCCAATTATAAATTATTGTTTCTCTAGTTGCACTTACACTTTTTCATGCAAATGCCCCAAATCTGCATCTTTAATCTTTTTATTGGATATAAGTGATGAGAGATAGATGAAGTAATTAAGTTGAGGATTCTGGCCAAGGACATACAGATAAAATTGTGTCACTATTTAACTATAGCAATCCCTATTTGGCAACAATGAAATTTTGTCTCTATGCATATATTTTTAATAATCAATTATACTCATGTCACATTATTTAAGCAGTAATAAAGGCCAAGAGACATACATTTGACCTTTATAATGCAGGGACAAGTGCAATAAAATTAGCGATCAAATATAAATATAGTACTTCCAGGTGCTTTATAAACTACGTGGCCTAGCAGGTGAATATTAAATGATTGCTAATAGGGGAAAAAAAGCAATGACGTGTATTAATGTGTATGAGCAAAACAAGCAAGCTCATAAAAAGCAGTTAATATGGTTAAAACATTCAGGAGTGTCAAAACAAAAACATGCACTTATACTCAAAATTATCCATGCACACATTTTGAAACAACATTCATGAAAGGAATATGTATATGCCAAAATTAAACTGTATTGTAGGAGTTACCACACCATTTTTAAACAATATACATTTGTTACACCTCAAATAATGCAGGGATTTTAATACCTACATTTTTGGTGAGATCTACACAGGCATCTACCCTGCACGCATCAACAGTAGCACAGGCATTAATGAAGCAAAACTCAAGTGGTCTAGGGTTCCAGCATGAGTATGTGTTCTCCACCCTGAACGTACTAGGAAATACACTCACTGGCCACTTTATTAGGTACACCTTGCTAGTACCAGGTTGGACCCCCTTTTTCCTTCATCCTTTGTGGCATACTTTCTACAAGGTGCTGGAAATATTCCTCAGAGATTTCGGTCCATATCTGTCACGGCTAGAGGACCAGCAGTGCAGGAACCTGGTATCATCCACCGGTACAGGAGCAGGGCAGTATACTGGTTGCAACAGGCAAAAGAGTAGTCATTACGCGGAGCCAAGGTCAGGAGTAGGCGAGGACAGGATAATCAAAAACAAGCCGGGTCAAACACAGGAGATAGGCAGGAACGTCAAAAAACAAGCCAGGGTCAGAAGCCAAAATCACGAAGTAAGGTATTTAATAAGCACAGCCAACATGCACAAGGCACTATCACAGGCAATGAGCTAGTGCAACAGCCAGGTTTAAATAGACATACTAATTGCATTTCCCGCCCAGCATGAAACGGAGGCTTGGAACGCACAAGGGTAATGCCTATAAGAGACCACACGGTGGCGCGCGAGTACACAGGGCCAGAGTCCATGCAGTCTGTGTTCAGGAAACCTGCCAGCGGCTACAGGCGTCGAGGGGTTTCAGAAGAACGGCGGTTCGGGCAGACAGAAGGTAAGTACCCCGCAGTTACAATATCGACATAATGACATCACGCAGTTGCTGCAGATTTGTCGGCTGCAGATCCACAAAGTGAATCTCCCACTTTCCACCATATCCCAAGGGTGCTCTATTGGATTGAGATCTGGTGACTGTGGAGGCCATTGGAGTACAGTGAACTCATGGTTATGTTCAAGATACCAGTTTCAGATGATGTGAGCTTTGTAACATGGTGCATTATCCTGCTGGAAGTAACCATCAGAGGATGGTACCCATGTGGTCACAAAGAGATGGACATGGTCAGCAACAATACTCAGGTAGGCTGTCACATTTAAAAGATGCTAAATTGGTACTAAGGGGCCCAAAGTATGCCAAGAAAACACCACCCTGAACTGTTGATACATGGATCCATGCTTTCATGTTGTTTATGCCAAATTCTGACCCTGCCATATGAATGTCGCAGCTGGAATCGAGACTCATCAGAACAGGCAACGTTCTTCCAGTCTTCCACTGTCCGATTTTAGTGAGCCTGTGCGGATTGTAGCCTCAGTTTCCTGTTCTTAGCCGACAGGAGTGGCACCCGGTCTTCTGCTTCTGTAGCCCATCTGCTTCAAGGTTTGACGTGGTGTACATTCAGAGATGGTACTCTGCATACCTTGGGTGTAATGAGTTACTGTTGCCTTTCTGTGATCTTAAACAAGTCTGCTCATTCTCCTCTGACCTCTGACATCAATTTAGTCCACACAACTGCCGCTCACTGGATATTTTCTCTTTTTCGGACCATTCTCTGTAAACCCTAGAGATGGTTGTGTGTGGAAATCCCAGTAGATCAGCAGTTTCTGAAATACTCAGACTAGCCCGTCTGGCACCAACAACCATGCCACTTTCAAAGTCAATTAAATCCCCCTTTCTTCCCCATTCTGATGCTCGGTTTGGAGTTCAGCAAGTTGTCTTGACCACGTCTACATGCCTAAATGCATTGAGTTGCTGCCATGTGATTGGCTGATTAGCTATTTGTGTTAACAAGCAATTGAACAGGTGCGCCTATTAAAGGGGCCAGTGGGTGTAAAGTGCTAAATGAAACAGTTTTAATATTTCACACTTCCATAAGCTCATTTACTGCAATTTATTTTAAGTTTAACCTGCTAGCAGAGCTAAGAAGTACATTTTGTTCGTTCAAATTTTGGGGGGTGGTCTTATAATTGAGTAAATACAGTTATATTAAGAAGCATTATTAAAACACTCATCTACAGACACCAGACATGCCAGAAGGCTTGTTTTTCCCTTAGAAATTTACTCTGAAAGGCCCCAGAGTCTGCAACACCAACGAATAAGGGGAACCACCAAGCAAGCAGCACCATGAAGATCAAGGAGCTCTCCAAACAGGTCAGGGACAAAGTTGTGGAGAAGTGGAGATCACTGTTGGGGTATGAAAAAATATCCTAACATCCCATGGAGCACCACTGAATCCACTATTAAGAAATGGAAAGAATAATGCACCACAATAAACCTGCCAAGAGAGGGCCGCCCACCAAAACTCACAGACAAGGCAAGGAGGGTATTATTCAGAGAGGCAACAAAGAGACCAAAGATAACTCAGAAGGAGCTGCAGAGATTGAATTATCTGTCTATGGGACCACTTTAAGCCATACACACCACAGTATTGGGCTTTACAGAAGAGTGGCCAGAAAAAAGGCATTGCTAAAAGAAAACAAAATAAGAAAACATGTTTTCTGTTCACCAAAAAGCATTTAGGAGACTCCCCAAACATATAGAAGAAGATACTCTGGTCAGGTAAGAGTAAAACTGAGCTTTTTGGCCATCAAGGAAAACACTATGTCTGGCACAAACCCAGCATTTATCATCACCCTGAGAACACCATCCACAGTGAAACAGGGTGGTGGCAGCATCATGCTGTGGGGATGTTTTTCTTTGGCAAAGCCAGGAAATTGGTCAGGATTGAGGATATAATGGATGGCGCTAAATACAAGGAAATTCTTGAGGGAAAACTGTTTCAGTCTTTCACAGACTGTGATGGAGGTTCACCAGCGGAACCCATCCAACTTAAAGGAGCTGGAGCAGTTTTGCCTTAAAGAATGGGCAAAAATCCCAGTGGCTAGATGTGCCAAGCTTATAGACATGTATCCCAAGAAACGTGCAGCTGTTATTGCTGCAAAAGGTGGCTATACAAAATATTGGCTGGGGGTGAATAGTTATGCACGCTCACGTTTTGTTTTCTTGTCTGTTTCACCACAAAAAATATTTTGCGTCTTCAGAGTGGTAGGCACTCAAATGATACAAATGATACAAACAAATCCATTATAATTCCAGGCTGTAATGCAACAAAATAGGAAAAATGCAAAGGGGGTAAATACTTTTGCAAGGCACTGTAGCCATCTAAGATTATGTGTTTAAAACAAGCATGTGTATAAAGGGGGGTTAGGAATACAAACTGGTTGAATGTTTTGTAATGCTTTTATACACATTTCTGGACTGACATCATGACACAATCAATAAGATCAGGAATTATGATGTCATTTAAGAAAAAATTTACCTGAAATCTCACCTGAATTTGAATCCTGGTGTTTCTCTCTGGTTCTTCGTTTCTTTTTTCCCTGAAAAATTATGAGACATTAATATATATCTATATATCTATACATATACAGTCATGTGAAAAAGAAAGTATACCCTCTTTGAATTTCAATGATTTTACATATCGGGACATAATAACAATCATTTATTGATGTATTGATCATTAGCAGGTGAAAGACAACAGCCATCATCTTAGAGAATCGATTGTTGCTGACCATCCATCTGGGAAGAGTTGTAAGGCCATTTCCAAACAATTTAAAATCTATCATACTACAGTGATAAAGATTATTCAAAAGTGGAACTTTCAAGATAATTGTCGATCTTCCCAGGAGTGGAGATCCCAACAAATTAGCCCCAAGGCCAGACTGTGCAATGCTCAGAGAAATTGCAAACAAACCAAGAGTTACATCTCTACAGGCCTCAGTTAGCATGTTAAATGTTAAAGTTCATGACAGTGGTGGAGGGGTGATGATTTGTGCTTGTTTTGCAGCCACAGGACACAGGAGTCGACCATGAACTCCTCTGTATACCAAAATGTTACAGAGTAAAATGTGAGTCCATCTGTCCGTCAGCTAAAGTTTGGCCGAAATTGGGTCATGCAACAGGACAATGATCCCAAGCACACCAGCAAACCTAGCACAGAATGTCTGAAAAAGAAAAAGTCAAGGTGTTGCAATAGCTCAGTCAGGATTCAGACCCGATTAAAACGCTGTGGTAAGATCCTAAGGGGGCTGTGTTTAATTAGAGTCTTTGGACACCATAGCAGATTTCAAGTATAATGTTTGTGGCTTTATTTTGTAGCACAGGGTAAACAAAACAAACCATAAAAGACCAACTAGGTCTTCATATGCACTTTTTCTCAGCTATCGGGAGAGGTATGGAAGGTCCTGAGCTTCCCCTGCTCTGAGCTTTTTAAATACATTTCTTGAATTAGTTTGGGTGTGTTTATTACCACTGCCGGACCTGATGTGTTGCCTGCAGGGAAATGTAGTTTGATGAATGAGACCTGGTAAGGGGTACAAACTAAGGTGACCACATATGTTTTAATTTTTTGGTGCGTTATAAATAAAAGATAATAATAAAAATGCCAGCTTAGGTTTGCCAAAATATGATTCATGCACATATAGCACTTTAACTTACATAGTTGTCTCGTGCAGACCACCCAGGGTAAAGCTGCATGTGAAGCTGCCTCTCCTTTCTGGCCAGTTCATAGTACTTTGACTGTTCCTCTCGAGATAATGCATGCCACTAGTGAAAACATAGAACACAAATGTTGGCTGTACTAAAAAAAAAAAACAACCCCCCCCCCACACTTTTATGAGAAGCCATGTATACTGTAATATTGCTATTGGTAAACTATTGCATTTAACGAGTACTTAACTTCTTATAAGAGTCTTCTGTTTATAGGAATCAATAGGGAATCCACGCACCAGAATTTGGTAGGGCCTCAAGTGCGACTTGATGAGTTTGGTCTAAGCGACAGAATGTCTCAAATAGCAGCCGTCATATATGGCGGCCTAAACTGTGTTTTCATGAATAGGACCCAGGGTCTCTAACCTAATTTTGATTTCCTTATTTGATTCATAAGGCATAACTCTGCCTAAAACACACTTAATTTATTGGATTATTATTACATAAAGCCATAAATAATAATAATATCAATATACGCCTTCCAGTTTGAGTCAACTTTAGTTACCCTTCTTCCCAGGATCTGGTTGATGGCTGCACTCTCTTTTAGTGTGCATTCAGCAATAACTTTTGCCCTCATTTCTTTCATATATAACATGAAGGCATTCAAGGGCTTCTTAATAGTGGGTTTCTTGGGCTCCTTCTCTCTCTTTGGTTCAGAGTGGTGCTTCCTACACACAAAGAAAAATAGACGTTACAAAAGTGTATGTAATAGGTTTCACAATTACTAGATACCATCAAATATAAACTGATATCAAACATCAAACCTGCAAGGCATAAAATGTTATTCCACTTCATGTGTTCATGCTTGCAAATATAAAACTTTAATTAAAATACCAATCTAAGTGGAATTGGCACTAGTGTCTATGAGCCAGAGATTAAACCACCATAGCCTTAATAACTAGTTTGAGGAATTCAGAAATCCAATAATGCTTTAGTCTCTTTATTAATGTTGCTTAGATTACAATTTCTTTATTTTAAGTATCATTTATTTTTCATAACATTTTTGTAATCCATTTTATATCAAGAATTCATATCGAGTAGTCTAATTCCAATTTTAGATATGTCATGCTTATACCCTATCGTCAATGTCAAGAGGTAATGGAACATTGAAATGAACATTTTGCCCTCACGAAGAGGTTTAGAGCTTTAAGCATTGGAATATGGATATTGTTCAGTTATTATATTAACAACAGCGCAAGATAATCTTTAGTTCAGCCTGTAGTACAAAAGATATTCTGTTGGCAATAATGTTCTTCATGCCATTGGGTTGCCATCTATGGACACGCATTGTAATACAAAAACAGAGGAAACATCTGGATTTCAACATAAATAGTCACATTCTAGACTATGAAGTAGTTTACAAGTGGATCTGCACTTACATGTTTCTTTCATAATTATCCACATCTTTATTCCCTGAGTGAGGCACTATAGCTGGGTGAGGAATTCCCGTTGAGTGCATACCGGAGCCAAGCATCAGAGGATGTGTAAACCTAAAAGAAGAACTACATTTCAGACTACACAGAAGTTTCTCTTTACGAGCTGTGTCCAAAACCATAGAGGCAGGCAATTTAAGAAGATAGGAACCTAACATATATTTTGTTGTAGTGTTAAACTCTATACAAAGTAGAAAACAAAACACTAATGATACTTAAATACTCTCTACCTCTATCATTGGACGATGCGTAGCAAACAAAAACACGGAATACGTATACAAGACATACTTTGCTCCCAAGCACTCAAACTAACAAGGAGAGGAAGCAAATACCCCCCTCTCTGATCTCTGCATGAAAGTAGAAATTCTCTCACTCTCAGGACTGCAAAGCAAATATGAGCAAAAGCAACCATTACAACTGTTGTACACACCTCTACTAAGTAATCATTTTTATAGGCCATGCTCATACCTGTAACTCTCCCGGTCTTGCCTGGAGACTCTGGGAGAAGCGCCGCTTCTCCCGTTTCACACGCGAAACCCCTGGGTCGCAGGAGTGGGGTCGTGACACGCCCCACTCCCACCCATTCCCCCCAGGAATCACTACCAACATCAGTGAGACCACCCACTGACTTCAGCGAGTAGTCTTGACTGCATCACACAAGGGGGGCTCTGGGGAGCTGGAACCTAAAAGATCATGCTATAGCCTGTACGTGAGGCCTGAATTAGTAACAGTTAAAGGAACAGTTTAATACCTCAAACATCACCAATGATGTTTGAAAAATAAATACGGTACATACAAATAAAATACTGACTCTGTTAAAACTACCAGTAAATCACTGACAGCGAAGTGTTTCCATTATTCAATTATTCAGCTATATTATAATCCTACATGTACAACACAGCTTTTTATTATAATTCATAAAAATCTAGAAACGTATACAGCATCTTACATATAGCATTTGCTATGGAATACTGAAATTGAGAGAAAAAAAACTAGTGGATAAACTATAAAATTGACATGCTCAAAAGCGTATAGTCAAGTGGATTTTTAAAATTATATCGTATTTGCCCGTACAAAATACAGTCATTAAAAAAAACATAAACATTTAGTGCAAACTATAGCAGTGTTGCACATACCCTGATTGGTGCAGAAAAGAGTCATATTTAGGTAAACCACCTAAAAGTGAAGAACAGTCTACATGTGTTGAATTATGTCAAAGTAGACACTAGATGGCATATTATTCCCATCTAAATTCATCTATGTATGATCTTTTAGATACACAAAAGATCTAGTTTGTATACTATAAACTAAAAAGCATGACAAATGTCCAGTGTATACCTTAATGTATAATTAGTGAAACACTGCAGCATGTTAAAGGAAACAAATAAATAATAAATGCTATATATATATATATATATAATTTGACTACAAAACTCTAATTTCATTTAAAGTACATTGAGAGTTGGTATGGATAATTAGTCAAAGGGTACTTTAATATTAGCTTGACTATAACCTCGAGTGAGTCAAGCAGCTTAGTGTAAAAAAATCCACTAAAAACTAGTGTTGCGTACACAGGTTTCAAATTTCTACATCATTAAACTACATTGTACTGATGTTTCAAAATATTTTAATGACGTGCAAAAATATTTGGTTACTTTTCCTGTTTGTAGCATTAATAGTAGTTTTAGTTTTAAAGCCTGTCATCATCTTACATTACAATGCACTTAACATTGGAACAGTTTAAAGAAACTTCCTCTTACTACGCACTTGTGTACATAACTAGATAATGTCCTCAAGGTCTCTTGCTGTTTCATAAATGAAGTAGCGCATGTAAGCTTGAAAGTGATGTGTCAAATGTACAGGAACTATCGAGTGGGTCAGTTATCAAGAGCCATGGAGTGACGCAAATGCAATTATGTAATCATAGCATGCTTTACAAATGTGTATATTTCTACACACACATATACATATATACACACAAATGGATACAAGTATTGGGACACCTGACCAATACACCAACAGGAACTTTGATGATATTCTAAATACATAGTTGCTGCCCCATCTGCAGCTGTAACAGCTTCCACTCTTCTAGGAAGGCTTTCCACAAGATTGTGGAGTGTTTCTGTAGGATTTTTTCCATTCATCCAGTATAGAATTTGTGAGGCACTGATAGTGGATAAAAAGGCCTGGCTCACAATCTCCATTTCAGTTCATCCCAAAGGTGTTTGATGGGGTTGAGATCAGGGCTCTGTGCGGGCCAGTCAAGTTCTTCACCAAACTCATCAAACCATGTCTTTACGGACCTTGCTTTGTGCACTGGGTCACAGTCATGCTGGAATAGAAAAGGACCTTCCCCAAACAGTTCCCACAAAATTGGAAGCATAGCATTGTCCAAAACGTCTTGATACGCTGAAGCATTAAGACTTCCCTTCACTGGAAGTAAGGGGTCTAACCCAAACCCTGAAAAACGATCTCCTGGCATCTGCCAAACCCAGACTCGCCCATTATCCGCCACCAACTGCATTTTACCATTTCAACTCAAAAAACAGTTATTGGACATTTTAAACTAAGGTATCACCGATGTAAAGTGGCACTAAAAGAATGTTTTTTTTACCTGTATAAGTTCACCCAAGTATAAACAGCATTTGAACTGAGAACCATTACACCGAAAGAAAGAAATCTCTTACAATAACAGAAACCCTACAGTTGCTGGTGTCTCTGATAACTCCCCTGGAACTGATCACACTTTGTGTAAACAGAAATGCAGGGCTTCAGCAAACTGCTTACTGATCACAGTAATCAGGAAGGATTGGAGATCAGACCCAAATGTGGGGAAATAACACTGAAGAAAAGACAAATACATAAATAACTAAACCCTGGTTATGGCTCCCTGACATCATGACTATGTTCTATTTGCATGGCCTACAAGATAAGAAGATTTCTAATCATTTTGCACTTTGGAGAGATATGTGTTAAAAAGCCTTATATCTCTGCCAGCAAACCTAAAAACTTCAGTTACATTTAAAATAGGAAGATATTGGACAATATATATTACATATGCAATATCTTGAGATTGCAACAGTTTGACTTAAAAAGTGCCTTTGACCTGGAAAGGGAATGTGAACTGGTTTAAATGCGGCGCACAAAAGACCGCACGGGAATGCCAGTATTTGGTTTATCTGTGATAGCAGTTACGCACACAAGCTTTGGGACAATTATTGGCAGAAAAAACATGTAGTTAAAAAAAAAAACATAAGAAAGACATGGATGCAACTAGCAAAGCTGGAAAGTCTTGTTTATCTAAAGATGCAGAAATGTTGAGCGCCTGACAAAAAAATGCACGCAAGCTGAAAAGCTAGGAGAACAGGGAGCCTCTGCCCTGTCTCACAGGTCCAATACCTACCTTGAATATGAAGCACCAGTAGAAATTGCGGAAGGATATGACTGTCTAAACCCACAAGATGAGAGGGGATAGACAGGCTGGTTTTGCCTGTGGTTGGGAAGAAATAATCCATAAAGTCAATAATCCCATTTAACAGAATGGGGTCTTGCTATTTATATTATATATATATATATGAACATTAACATTATTTTTAGGACACCATAGTAAACACCCAAAAAACAGCTATTTCTATTTGTGTATACTAAACTTTTGGGAGATTAAATAACTATGGTTGGAATTCCATTTAATAAAAGTTTAGAATTTAACTTAAATTAACTGGTGCCACCAACCCCGCTGCTTAGTATATGATAACCAGTAATCACAGGCTCAGAACAAGTTGTCTTTTCTGGATGGCTCCTAACCTGATGTGACTAACGTTTTTGTCTTGTAAGTAGAATTTGTTTGTCATGACAAAGTCAATTTCCTCTAAAGTCATTGGGGCAAGAGTGAATTTAATGGAGAGCTAACCTCATGTTTAGAGATTACCAGACAGCAATCACCCCCACACTTCTTAAAAGATCATCACATATGTTGTAATCACATCAACAAACAGCCAATTCCTACAATACATCAAGAACCTTAGCCAGCCTTTGAAGTTCTACATTCTCACCCCAAAAGCAGGAAAGAAACATAATGTTAACCCAACACTGAGATTTGTTACTCCATGGGACAAACCATCAGAATACAAAAAGTATCAAGGCACATTATGCCTTTATATCAGCAGAACTTTGCATGTCAATTACTTTGATACAAAGACTGGAGTTGGATCCCCATAAAATAAAATAAAGCAGCAATCTGTTCTTGAAATCCACTGAAACACAGGAAACATTTACATTACTTTTTTACGTTTCTATTCCTTCAATAGAAAAATATTATGAGCTCCCACTCTCCAAATGGCTCCATCTCTTTCAGGTTAATGGTGCTAGTGGGCCAGCAGCCTGGACAAGAACGGACATGTTTAAATCCTATCGCTAGAGGATGGCAGGCTTGCCCCAAAGCAACAAACATATAACAATTTCTGTGCATCACTAATTTACTGCCCCTTTACCCTTTCAGTGACAAGCAGTTAAGTGGTTTTATCAACCCCGTGTCTTATCTCATCTGTGGTGGCAAACCATGGTCCACTCCAGCAACATATTTATTTTCTAAGCTGCCCCATCAGTGTGCTGTCCTTCCTCTCAGTGCAGGAAGATTTATGCATAACATGGACGTAAGATAAACCAAATGTTGTGTTTTTCTATTTTCAGCCCTACCTTTTGTAAATTTCCCTCACAATACTATCGACTTGGCATACTGATATGCAGTGCCAAATGCAGTGCTTGTAAAACGCAATCAATGTAATTTTCCTATAAGGGACCAAGAACACTATATGCTCAATCTGATCCAATAGGACAGTTTTACCCAAGTAAAATCTTTGTGATGGTATTCCATACGACCATACTGATAAGAAGTGAAATTAAGTGAAGAAAAGCCTTCTCCGTGCAAGCAAATCTGGTCTGTGAAGACCCTTTATATTCTAGACAGCAGATAATTCTCACCCATCAACTGAATCCTATTAGCCTTTGGATCACCTAAATCCAGCATATCTTTGTTCCTGAACTTTTAGGTTGGATACAGATTAGGTGCTTTTAGTAAAATCAAGTAACAATCAGATGGAAGAGTCATGTAGATCGACGAACTGAAGATAATGTGTATGCGTTATGGCAGCATTCAGGAACCAGTATTTCACGACCATTCTGCTCTCCATTGACCACAGTTTTTATAGATCAATGTGTGGCAGACGTCTCAGGTACTCACCTGTAGCGTGATACATATAATAGCATCTTGAAACAGAACCACCCCATAAAAATAAAAAACATCGCTTAAAAAAGAAATGCATAAGCCATGGTCCATTGCTAATTGTATATTCTTTACAAACAGATGTGTTAGATGGGTTAAGTTTAAAATGTTCATGATTAATGAACATGGAGGAGGGGATAAAGGATCAATTTAAATTGCATCATCACAGCAGACTAATAGAGCATGGTAACAGAATTTCACCAAAAGTTTGGAGTAGATAGTTTCCAACAATCCAAGCATTTTTTTGGTGCAAATAGAACTCCGTGTCACATGGGCTATGCTAATGCACAATTCAAAGTCTAAGGAGACTTTGCTGATTTAACTTTATATTATAGAGCACCACTGCAGTTAACTGAGCCCTAAAAGTCTTTGTTACCACTAAAACTGTCCATGTGTATAATTCATACGTTATTGATTATTATACACTAATATCATTAAAAGTAGTTTAGGGATGAAATAGCTTGCAAGTAAAACAGACGAGCAAGAAAGACTTACAATCTGTAAGCCTGCAAGAGCAGGACCCTCTTTTCCAAGTTTGTTATTGTTTGTGATTTGAAAATATTTTACAGACTCTGTTGTAACAGCGCTACGGAATTTGCTGGTGCTATATAAATAAATGTAAAGTAATCAAGAAAGCCTGTAAGAGTAACACAGATAAATCAGATAAATGCTGGACACGGTCATTGTTACTCTCAAAGCCCGGATAATATGTAATAAACACACACAGAAGCCTTCGGTAGTGACGCAAAAATGTTTAAATTAGTGCAACCCATGCCCCCTTCCAAGGACTTCCAGGATTGTTTTCAGTACTCACCATCCCATCGACGGAGATATCTGTCCAACTCCGCCAGGAGGAATTGGGTAAAATGCTGCAATATCTGATGTTGGGGATGGCCGATGCCCACCTGTAAATAGCAACAAAATAGTTAGCTCAATAGCATAAAGATGTACAGCCTAGGAATGCCCTAGAGAAAAATTATAGACTTTATGGAAACAGTATATGGGCATATGGACACACCTAGCATCTTCCAGTCATCCTAACCTAAAGGTCTGCTCCTCCTGTCTCATATATAAAGGCCGAGAGGGAGTGGAGCTGGGCACAAGCAAGAGAAGCCAAGCACCACTTCCATCCGTGCTCAAAACTCATATTCTATCAAAAAGCAGTAAGATTTAAAATAACCGCGGTTCTTAAGTACACCTTGACCTTTTCATAAATGTACACACAAAAGGGTGATGTATACTGAAGGTTATGGATAAAACATTTACTATTTCTGCTCCCTGCATCTTAAAGGGGAGCTCACACCATTTTCAAAAATATACCAGTTCTAGTTTTGCATACTCTGACTAATGAAAGTCTAAGAATGAATGGATTTTATTAGCATTGCCATAAAGAATAAGCTCAGGGAAGATTTTGAGTAGGGAAAGTCACCCAAAATATCACATGACTGACAATAGCAGTATCCAGGTCTGAATGGAAGTTTAATGGTGAAAAAAAAAAAGATAAAACCAGGTTTTTGTCAATGTTAACATACATTACAGTATACAGCATTGTATTTTATGCTTTAATTTCCCCAATGGTAGAACCCAAGGGTAGCAGCATACCAGGAATCAACGGATAACATGGCAAGGTCAGGATCCCAGCGAATCAATATAAACGAGGAAAGAAGCTGAGGTCAAACACAAAAGGATAACACGCACTGATGACTAGCACTATATGCATAGGCGACCATCAGAGGGCAAGGATCATAGGAAACTGGGAGGTTTGAATAGGAACCAGAAGGAAGGGACATGGAATTCAAAATTGGTCAAAACATCACTTCCCTTGTCAGGATCTGCAGCCATCTTGTGTGTGGCGTAATCTCCCACTGTAAAACCCTGTTGTCCCGGGGGTGGAAAGCTAGGAGAACAGAATTTTCAGTAGCAGGACCTGACTGGCGCAGGGAGGGAGGTCTCCCTCTCCTGAGCGGCTGTTTTCCGGGGGAGACGGCTGAGAGGTGGAGGGGGGTCTCCCCTTCTCCGTGGCGGTTGTAAAGTAGAGGAGGGTCTCCCTCTTCTCCGCACTGGCTGCTGCTGGAGGGCTTGTGAGGTGGAGGAAGGTCCACTTCCTCTCCACGGCCGTTACTGTAGTGGCGGCTGTGAGGAGAAGAGGGTCTCCCCCTTCCTCGAGAAGAAGGCAGGAAAGAGGAGCGCCATGTACACAGGTACACAACACAAACTAAAAAATATATATATGCAAGGTTTCTAAAAAAAAACCAAAAAAAACTTCTACTTGTCCTAAAAAACCCAATACATAATTTGTTTGGTTAAACTAAATGAGAGGGGGTGGGGGGATTATGTTTGAAAACAAGATAGCTAACATTTCTAAAAACCTGTCCTTAAGCATAAAAAACATCCTCTTTGTAGGTTCTGAAATACTATGAGGGAATTGTAGCCCCATATTTAAACTCCAAGAAAAGACACACTGGGGAGGAAAGTGGGAGATTAGGATTTAGGTGCCAAATAGGAACTGTTCTCAAACATAAAGTTTAGATGATCCATTTTTAAAATACTGCACCCCTTTGGTGCAGGCTCATTGGCTCTAGATGAGTTAGTAAGGAAAAAGAAGGAGAGGTTACGACATGGAATAAATAACGTGCATCCATTGCCACAAATAATATTCTGGACACCATAGTGGAATAATAAGGTCTTCAAAAAACACATTATTCATTCATATTTTAGACTACACTTACTCCCCTAACAATTTTCCAGTCTATTAGCACTTAGTGCTTAATGGATTACATCTTTTCACAACAGCGTGAATAAACATCAATGGAATGCATATTCACATAGACAGATTTTTTGTAGACATGCCACAACTTGCTTAGAAGAGACAACAGAGAAAGAGTAAGCAGTCCATCACTTCTGTGCTTAAAAGTAATTCAGTGTAAAGCAGTAGATTAGTATTGTGTACAGTACTGTAGACAAATGTCCAGAAAGACATAGACAACGTGGAAACAGCCTAACCAAGGGTGACTAAAAAGGTATATGGTTTACAGGAAACACAATCTCAAGAAGGACTAATGGAACTTAATATGTGTAGCTTGCAGGTTTTTATGATACCTTCTAACACATAAAAGGACATAACAAATAACAGAAGGGAAGTATTATTAGCAGGGGGAGAAATGTTAGGACAAGAGGGCATAGTTCAAAACTAGAGAACAGCAGATTTAATGTAAGTTTTTTCTTCACTATGATGGTGATGGCTTCTACCAGTGTAAGTGGCAAAGGTTAATACATAGACAATTTAAGGATGTGTGGGACAGGCATCATTTTATCAAGAACATAAGACAAGCCCATGAACCAAAGTTGGATGTGGGGTTTTGCAGAGGTCATGCGAGGTAGATGGGGAGAATAGTTCTTATCTGATGACGTTTACCGTTTTTTTGTTTTTGTTTTTTGTTATTGTTCATCTTCCCTGTAATGCATTTTAAATTTAAATATAGAGAGCTAGAACATCTATGTTCTTCTTTATTCCGGTCTCTGAGTTTCTGTAAACGTATAGTGCCATACATATGTATGTTGCAGGAAACATCACATGTGGAATGATGTTGGTTTCTCACTCATCAAAGCCTGCTTTTTGCTCTAACTCCCAAATATTTTTTTTTTTTGCCCGGCTACTATATTAGTGTTGTGGAAGGTCAAATTGGACAGAAAGTAATTTATTATAATATTTCAACACGGGCTGTCCAAACATCACTAGAGCTGTAGTTAAAGAACAGCTGGAAAGCTACTGCTTGCATATTTTTGCTTACATTTTTTGGTAATTAATAAAATTATTAATAAGATTATTAGTAAAGTTATGACACAATGAAGGCTACCTTGTTTCTGGTTGTGGTCTGCAGGAAGATGTGGTGAATGGGAACCATGGTTGAAGGTTTCATTGTTGTATGGAATAAGAGGTGAGAGTGGGTGGACTCCATGAGACGACTGAACCACAGGAACTTTACCGGACTGCAACAAAAAAATATGTCAGCATTTCTTTTTGTGGTTTTATGTTAAATACTTAAATACTAACAAGTCAGTTTTTTTTAAAATAGTGAGTCCACAGAGGTAGGTACTTATCATCTGATGCTACTGCAGGGATTCACCAACAAAGAACAGGAGTATAATAATAAATAATAATTTATTTAAAAACATAATGTATAATAATGTGGTACAGCAGAAAGGGAAGCACGAGCTTTGTAAAGATTCTGAGCTATTCTGGAGTATTAGACACATCACAAATCTTAATAATAATTGAACATTATTCTTTATGATATCATATCCCAGCGCTCCACTCAGTAGGACATCTTATGCCAGGTACAGTGTGCTATGGAGGCTCTGCTGTCACACGACCATGAATCATTCTCTGAAAATAACCAAAGCAACATTTTACATGATATAATTACGATGGCTTGAAAAAGATCCCACATGGTGGAATAAACACGTCAATTCACCGAGTTATATCATTTTATTTTGAATTTGAGTGCTGCCTAACATGAGCACTGATTCAGGAAGACTTGGAGTATTAAAAGTGTTAAATTCAACAGAATAGGTGGAATACTACCTTTAAAATTATTATTAATATGCACTAAGAAAAGTATTTTTTTAAAAAGTTATCTTTATTTTTGCTGGGAAATTGTGGAAATGATATGAAACCACATTAAAGGAATCCAGGGTAAGACCAGATGTTGAAGGACAGAAGTAAGAATCTCAAATCTAGTTCTTTTGTAAGAAAATTCCTCCTAATTCAGGTATAGTGTGTCAGTCAACACTTTCCTGGGGACCTGATTATGAATCCTTTATTAACTAAATGATTAAAAAAAACAAAACAGATCAATCTAGGTACTCAAATTTAAAACGGTAAGCTTTAGTCATTCATGTCCCTGCAAGTTTGGGAAAAGTAGTAATTACCCAAGAGTTTAGAACTATGGAACTTAAACAAAGGATGTACATATATCTGTTCAATGTATTTATATTTTGGCTATTTTGTTCTTACCATATTTCTAATTAAAAAAAATAACTGCTGGTGGTAATCTAAATACAAATGTACATTTAGCTATTTAAAGGATAGTTACCTACTGTGGTTCATAGCTGCAAATTGAAGGGAAAATATCACATCCCAGATTATTCCCAATCTTAATTTTACGCTTGGATATAACATGTTTACGTTTGTCCTTTAATATAAAAAAGCTATGTTTGTGTTGTGCTCAGTAGTTACATTCTTAATAAAGCACTTTTGCTCTATAAACAAGCATATAATCTAATTCTAATATCTCATGTGCCGTTTGTAAATGCGTACAAGTCTGTTGCAGTGACAGGCAGATCTGTCACTTTCACCAAATGTTGTAATAATAGATTTGTGCTAATTTGTGCACTAAATATTAAAACCCATATAATGTGGTTTACACATAAAAAAAAAACTATACACTTTTTAGCAGCCCATTTTTATATATATATACCCCTGGGCTCAGTTATCATTAAGGGGAACGCACGCAAAGCTTTGATATACTTTACTTATTGTCCTATCATTGTATAGACTATATATGTCATATTTGTTGCAAAAAGCCTCATACATAGCATTAGTAACAATCCCTAGAATACACAATCCAGAGAATAAGAAATAATATACTCAAAAGCAGTTAGGTGCACTAGTGCCACCAAATTTTACATACACTTAAACCATGTGTGCAAACGTGGTAGAAAACAATCCTATTTGTGCCATACCGATAATTGAAATATGCCACATCCCAGAAAAACAACGAAAAAGGTGTGAGTTCCCCTGTTAACCCTGGCATTCTTATGGGAAAACTCTGAACTCTCACCCGTCTTCCACTGATGGGAGACAGAGGTGCGCTAAATAACGATTATACATCATCTAAAAATATGAGAAATATATGATTATATTGTGATAGCAAAACTTCAGCTGCGGTTAATGAAGGTTAAAACAGAGACAGAAGATAACAAATGAACTCTATATGCAAAATCTGGAACCCCCCACCTTTAGTTTTGACATGAATCACTCACTGTCACTGACTGTATTATCTGTGATTACAGTCAACGTATCGACTACCCACACAGTGGGGTGTGCGCACGAACACATCTTTCATTGATTACATTATATTTTGAAGATCATAATTCATACTCTATTGCTCATATATACACCTTTCTTCTAAAACGGGAAGTCCCATAAAGAACATTTCTTTCTCCTTTAGCATAAACTACAGAGCTGTACACAGTCATGTAGACTCACAGTGACCAAAACTTGGCCTTATCTACTTTTGTTTCAATAAACTTCCTATATCTGCAGACCTGGAGGCTGTCGTTCTTGCTGGTCATGTGATATTTTGGATACCTGCTCAAACACCACACTGAGCTAATTCTTTATGGCAATGCTAATAAAGTCTGAATTTCAGGCTGGGTGATGCAGACTGAGCCATTCTTTATTGTTTACCACATGCAGTATGCTTACGACAACTCCTTATCATACTGCATGTGGTAAACAATATAGAATGGCTCAGTTAAGATCTAGAACACATACAAACCGCTAGCTAATATGCTGCTGCTGCTGCTGCTGCCTGAAAACATTATGGGAAAAAACTAGAACTGTTCTAAAATAAAAACAGTACAATAATTTTTAAAACGATTTTTGATATTGAACATATTCTGTTCAATGTTTTTTTCTGAATGTAAGAATCGGTACCTACTATGTTAAAAAAGTACATTGTAGTCCACATTTGTTTACAAAAACAATCTGAAACCATCTTAAAATTAGCAAGGAAAGTTATTATGGACTCCACTACACATTTAACCTGTATTTACTGTTCATACTAGTCTTATTCTCAGTTTTCTTCAAAACATTTGCTGAGGATGTTAGAAACAAAGACCATACTCAAGTCTCAGGTTTTAAGGCACTTTAAACTGAGCCTCTAGGAACTTAACTTGAAATCGTGAAACCTATTGTTTCTTTCCACATGTTAACACACACACACTTTAAAGAAAGACTATATTTTATGTTGCAATGCGAAGCAAATTTGATGTGGTTTGTGATAAGTAGGATGTCACAGGTTTATGGGTCAGAAACGTTTGAGGTTAGCCAATAACTTTCCCCATTTTTTTACATTTTCCATTGTGGTATTCTCTTCTTTAGCACCCACACTTTCAATTGTTACACACAGTTACACGTACATTGGTACACCAAGAGTATTAACACATCTATGTTGCTCTTTTCATAGCTCCTACAAAATGATTTGCTCCTCATTAATGCTTCCTACCAAGTCATTCAGACAGTCTTACTGCTATTATTGCCTTTTATTGAAATGCTTCATATATAATTACAGACAATAAGCTTGATTTTGCCATGAGAAAAGCAGCCAAACACCAATGCAATATTGTGGTAATTTGGGACAGGTGAATGAGTAGATGGCAGAGGATACCAAAGATAGTATATATACTGTATTTCCAGGTTATGATACCTGCAGCTCCCCCTTTTTCCCATGGTAGGCTACATGGAGTTTTTCCCCTTCTAGATGTGGAGCTTTGCAGTTGGTTAGGCTATCCACACAAGGGACATAGCTAACTTGGCACACTTTGGGCCCCTTAGTACCAAATAAGCATTGTTTAAACGCGACAGCCCACCTGAGTATTGTTGCTGACCATGTCCATGCATTTACAGCCACAGTGAACCCAGCTTCTGATGGCTAGCTCCAGCATGGTTAGTTCCAGCAGGATAATGCACCATGTCACAAAGCTCACATTATCTCAAACTGGTTTCTTGACCATGACAATAAGTTCACTGCACTCCAATGGCCTCCACACTCACCAGATCTCAATCCAACAGAGCACCTTTGGGATGTGGTGGAACGGGAGATTCACATCATGGATGTGCAGCCGACAAATCTACATCAAATGTTTGATGTCATCATGTCAATATGGACCAACATCTCTGAGGAATGTTTCCAGCACCTTGTAGAAAGTATGCCACAAAGAATGAAGGCATTTATAAAGGCAAAAGGGGGTTCAACTCGGTATTAGCAAGGTGTACCTAATAAAGTGGCCAGTGAGTGTACATACATTTAATACAAAAGCATTATGTGCATTCTACGTTAATTTAGTTTAATGATATTTCCACCACTGATATATTCTTTATTGTCAACCGTTACTATACAGTAACTATAATTTCACAGGTAAAACCATTTCCTTCTGTATGGTTTTGTCTGCCTTGTAGTTTACTGGCACCGGAAAAGCCTCTTAGACTAAACTCGAGAGAAAGATGTAGGTGATTATTACAAACATCAAAGGCAACTTCCACTGTCTATTCCACGCCCCTGCTAGTTTCAATTACCCATATAATTATTTTTTAGAATGTAAACTAATAAGCAGGGCCCTCATCATTCTTGCTAGGAACTTTGTATGGAAGGACAATTGAGGCTAGGTGGCAAGTTCAGGAACAGTGCAATCAACTCATGCTGTTAAGAAAGCCATAATGAAATAGTACAGAGCTGTGAAATACATAGCTTTTAATAAAAAATAAATAAAAAGGAAGCAAATAGCCTATATTTTGCTGAATCTCCTAAACTACATTACTGTATACAACATGTTCAAATTAAGAACATTTTTTTCATGATTAAAGTAGCAAAAATGGTCTTTGTATGTGCTTTCTGCAGAATACTGAAAACACACAATTTTAGTTGAAATGTTCCTGAGCGCATCAGAAATGAAAACCCTGGCACTTGTGGATACCTATTGGTTATTGAGTACAGGACAACAGTTCATACAACAGTTTACATGGAAATTCAGCTAGAACCTTCAGACATTAAACAAAGAAGGTTTATTTTATATCTTTCTTGAATGTTGGGAAGGAGGGTGAAAGCTGAAGTTTCTGTGGAAGTAGGTTCCAGAGGTATGGGGCAGCACGTGGAAAATCTTCTTTCGCGCAGCACCAACCCACAGGAACTCTCCTCCCCGTGCTGTCCGACTCTCACCAACTCTACCCTCCTTCAAACAGTGCCTAAAAATCTCTCTCTTCAGGGAAGCCAACCACTGACATAAACATCAAGACTTACAACCCTTACATTAACATCATTCACTACTACACAGTCACCTCCTGTTTCTCACCCTTATCCACCTAGATTGTAAGTTCCCTTCATTCTTCTTGTATCTGTATGTCAATTGCTGTATTGTACCTGTCGTTATCTGTAAAATTTTCATCTTGTACAGCACTGCGGAATCTGCCGGCGATTCATAATGTTGTAAGTATAATAATAATAATTGAAAAAGAGAGTCTTAGCCTACGGGAAGAACGTAAAAATCGACTAGGGGAGTGTTTTTTTTTTAATCAGGCCACAAATGTACTAGGGAGCAGTTTTATGGAGGGCTTTATATGTTACCACAAGGATTTTAAACTTATTTCTAAAGGCAATAGGGAGCCAGTGCCTGATTTTACATAGTGGGGAAGCAGAAGAAATTGGCATGCAAGTAGGAGAAGTCAAGCAGCATTTAGGACAGACCGGAGAGGAGAGAGCCAAGACAGGGGATGTGAAGCACTAATCCCCGGGTCAATTTCTTTTTTTCCAGGTAGGGGAAAAGTGTGTTTTGACCATGCCCACCCACTAGCCCTGCCCCTACGTGTGGCTAACCCCACTCCTTCCTGAAGCCACTTCCCTAAAAGAGCCTCTACTTGTAGCACCTTAAGATCTGATATATGCTTATTACAAAATATTTGATCTTGTTTAACTATAGAAACAAAGAAGAAAAAAAGACTGTCCCTGGCTCATGTCATCACATGTAACAAAAACAAACAAAAAAAACTCAAAGGGGGAAAAATCAATGTTCAGTGTCTGTACATTACTAGGTAGGACTGCAGAATTGACTACATTATGTAGCTGTTTACCCGCTGTCTATCCAATCATGTAGACAGAAATAAACAGAGCGAGATGAAAGAGATTGAAAACCCGCACACTCACACTAAAGGTCATTCACATTTGTGCAATAACCTTCCCGAATACCTTTGCCACTTGTAATTAAGTGTTCTCTGTTTTGTCCTGCAGTGTGTATTGTGTATGGCCATGCTCGAAATTCCAAATTAACACAAAGCTCTGGTGAAGTGCGGCCATCAACTAATTGGAGACTTTATTAAACAGACAGAAATTATAAATCTCACCCATTTTCTTGTCATACTATGAACTTATTATCTCATAACTAATTCATTATATCTAGAGTATGATGTTTTTTATTTAACTGTTTAGGTATACACAGTTCATGTAAAATAATTATTTTGATGTATATTGCAACTTTAATTACATATAATGAAATTAATATACGATAAAAATGTTCATGCATTTAAATTTGCATAAACAGAGAAATATAGTTCAGTATTTCTCTTTACTAACATTGTTGACTCCTTCTCTGCTCACATCATTGCCCACGGAAATAAAATATTCCAGTGTGGTCCCAACATCGTCTTTGTGGGTCTTAAACTTGATATTTCCATGTCAGTGGAATAATATTAATTTTGAGGATTTTCCTAAAAATAAATTCCTACAAAATTAACCGAAAAGTATGACAGTAAAGAGAGGTGCTTAAAAGGAAAGTATGCTTTTGAGAAAATTTGACATGAGCATAGAGGACACAACTACAATTAAGTCCAACCTATGTAATAGCCACTAGTCAGTAACAAAAGTCCAAACAGTAAATGCCTTAAATAGCTTTTAATCTTTCTTAAAGAGGAACAAAAATATACAACTTAACACTATAGAAAGATTATTACCTTGTGCTTCTAAAGATTTTTTTTTTTGCACACAATGCCTAGGCTACAAGAAAACCCCTTTGCTGACAGTTTTTTCTTCCACTCATGGTTCTGGCTGCCAAAAGCAACACGTGATGCTGCTGCACAAGGTCAGGCAGCATCATGTGATGCGTCCAAGCAGGATTGATACAGCACAGAACAGAAGTAACAGACACAATGAGCGAGGTCCCAAAAGCAACACGTGATGCTGCAATCTAAAGAAATCCAAGAACAGATAAGAAACAAAGTCGACATATATCAGTCTGGAAAAAAATAATAAAGCTACTTTGGCCTTGACACTCAAGAGAACCACAGTGACAGCTATCATCTACAAATGGAGAAAAATTGGAACCTTCTCAGGAGTGGCCACCCTACCAAAATTCCAAGAGCACATCAAGGGATTCATCCAGGAGGTCATAAAAGAACCCAGACTAACAAGTAAAGGAATGCAGGCCTCACTTGCATCAGTTAAGTTAATGTTCACGATTCCACAATAAGAAAGATATTCTGCAAAAACGACTGCTGAACAAAATTTGATGAATCAAAAGTGAAACTCTTTGGATGAAGCCAACGCAGCATTCCACAATAAGAGCATACCAACAATCAAAACATGGTGGTGGCAGTGTGATGGTCTGGGGCTGCGTTTCTGCTTCAGGATCTGGGCAACGTGCCATAATTGATGGAACCATGAATTTTGTTCTCTACCAGAAAATCCTGAAGTGCACACATTTTACTACCAGCCATCATCAAAGTTTGCAGTAGTATTTTTTGTGTGTTTTTTTCACACACATTATACTTCAGGTATTAATTTACCACTTCTGGTATATGTCACTGTCAAACAATGCCCTTATAAGTGTTCAGCAACATCTGCCAAGTACAGTGATACCCCCTATGTATGGGCTTGTTTGTTTATTTGGGAGGTAAAAAGCCACCTGAGCAGTGTGCTTTTTTTGGAATTTGGACATCTGGTCAGTCTGTGCCCACGTCCTATTTTTGGGACATCTTTGAACTGGGCCAATCTGATCTGACCCATCAAATCATACATTTTTTTTTAAACTACACACCCCATGGGCATTTAACATGCCAGTATTTTAAGTTTAATGGCTCAACATTGAGGCATTACAGCACGTCAATTGTCGTTAACTGTTTTTTTGGTACCATTGGTATGTCAATTGTTGTCAAATACTTTTTTAAAGTATATATATATATCACTGTATATATATATGTGTGTGTATACATGTTTTGAAGTAAACTAGTAGCATCACAGTAAGTTTTCAAGATAATACTATGAAGTAGTTACTATTTTATTCAATTTAATTTCCCATTCTGGAGTGACACAATATGCTCTTTAAGTACAGAATGAGAGAAATATCAATCTAACTTTGCACAGACAGAAGCAGTACTCCATGAAAAATTCCCCATATGTAGTTTTAATGATCAAAAGAAGCAGCATGCTTAATGATACACTGAGAAATGTTGCCAACTAAGCAACCACAAAGTTGTAACATATAATCTGGCAGGAATACAGGCCTAGGTTGGTGGTACATAGTGATTGAAACCAACTGTAGCATTCATCACAAATAAACACTTAGAGCTCTTTTTGTTGCCAATATATAAAATTAATGTCAGGCTACATTGTCATGCAGTATAAAAGTGCTGCTTCATATATTAGTATTATATATTATATATATATATATATATATATATATATATATATATGAATGATAGTTATATGTAAAGCCCGTTTTTCAATTTATACTTTTTCAAAAGCAAAACCCTTAAGATTTCTATTTAAAATTTTTGATTGACATGATCCATTGTATTTACCGTTTCCACAGAAGCATATGGTTGATAACAGTAGAAACCTTAATTCCGAGCCATTTGATATTTACTTTATGTTAAATCAAAACCGTCATACTTGAATCTATGTTGATTTTAGGTGGTTACAGCAAGATAACCAACTTTGTACCAATCAACTCGTTAACCCAAGCATTAAATAGGGCAGTTGCAACATATAATGCTAAATGGGCCTTTCTGACCCTTGATAGGAAATGGCCTGCATCTTTGCTAGTACTGCAGAAAAAAATGGGTTATACGCAATGTCCTATAACAACCGAATGGCACTTTCCACCACAGTTTCACATACAGTTGAGTGAATCAAATGAATGTATATGAGACAGTAGGTCCTCATCATACATAAAGAAATAAGAGTGTGGTGCTAATCTAGGAATAACATTACATTCTTCTGGAAATAATTGTAGTGTAATTATTTTGCTTATTATTTTACTATGTAAGGTCACAATACTACAAGAGTAAAACAAGAAAACTAGCAGTCAGCCAATGTGGCAATTATTATCTGCTTAAATAATTATAGTTTTTACGCATGAAAATGGTTTAACGTTTTAGAAAATTAAATGTATCAAATTAGAGTATCAATGGCTTAGTGACAAAGTGGTTGTTTTAAGGTTGCCATTGAACAATATTCCATATTGGTTTGTGCTCTAGTTTCAAACAAGGGACCACCTTTATATATACAAAGGTTTTGAGAGATCACATCATGCTTGGCCTTTGTTGGCCCAAGAAGCCAAAATGTAAGCAGGTAATGATGGTGGCAGAGCCACATTTCAAAAGAGCAGAAAGCAGGTGTTATATCAATACAGAAACACACAAGCAACAAAAAAAACCCAAACTACTGGGCCCTGGGACAATGGGAGGGTGCTGCCTCTTGTGCCCCTAATAGATGAGTGTCTAGAAATAAAAAGAAACGTATCACATGGGATGAGTAAAAAAAACAAACAAGCATCATCAAAAACATATTGATCAAACAAAACGTAGAAAACAAAAGAAAGTAATGCACTGCAGTGGTTCCCCCTAAATTACTTCTTTACAACTTTGCCTGCAACCACAATAATGCACGGCTTTGAGACCTCAACAGAAAACAGACAGGTGTGTCTGTGGTTTCCAGTGCTTCACTGTTAATATACACCTCCCTTCCGCCTGATCGCTTGTCTTTTTGTTACAATAAAAAGAAGTAGAGAAAGTTAAATTCAGCATCTGGTTTCTAATAAATGTCGGCTGCTTAGGGTGGCAGATTTATGAAGCCATTTGAAATATTCTCTCCCTGATAGACTCAATAGACTATTCATATGAGTTTCATATGCCCACGCAGCTGTAACCCTGGTATGGCATGGACACTTTATTTTGAAACACCAGATGAACCCGGGCCTTTTAGAGTAAGCCCATAGTTTTAGAGAATGCGAACAACTTACAGGGATCCCTTGGAAGCTTAAGCAGGGCCCTCCTCAAGTTTTGTTTCAGTAAGTCCAAACTATTAGGTTATGCGCTACTATAATTTTTAATTTATCTAGAGTCAACAAATTATGCAGCTCTTTAAACAATACATATATTCAAGGGGTGTGCCAAAACTAGAACTAGGGCCCTGCTTGCAAGCTTAGGCTATTTGTTAGGTCCTGCTTATCCACTGCACAGTGCTGCAGGACGTGGTAGTGCCATATAAATCAATAAATTATAACATGACTGCCCAGCAACATTGTCCCTGCATGTTTAAAGGTGTTATTAACTCTATTAAGACAGAGGCAATAAAACCTGGGACATATCACAATCTAATGGCTTTATAGTAAAATACAGGTTGCGTATCCTTTAACCCGAAAAGCTTGTGACCAGAAGTATTTCGAATAAGGGATAATTTGGGATAATAGATCTGTCTTCACATATGTGTCCGCTGTGTCGTGCAGGCTTCTCCCCGCAGATCCAGAGCACTTCCTGTCCATTGCATAGACTTCCCGAGTGCACTTCTGGTCCAGAAAAGGCAGTGGAAGTTCTCTGGAGAAGCCTGACCAATAGACCTGAAGATCTCTGGAACCACGGGGAGAAGCTTGAACAACACAGACAACACAAGACAGCAAGGAGAAGACGAAAAGGAGTTGGAGAAAGGATCTACTGACCACAGGACATGTCAGACACCTCTTTCCTGAGCCGCCACCCCTCAGTCATGAGTCCCCCTTATGTGAAGATTTCAGATCAATTCAGAAAAGTGATTTTCAAACTGTATGATATGCTGTTTCACTGACGTGTGGATAAATAAAAACATATTTCTGTATACAAGAGCATACAGCCCACAGTGAACCACCTCCACACTCCTCTTAATATAACTAGGCACAGTTCTTGCAGGAGAAACTCACTGGCATTGGGGCCTTCTATATCCATAGTAAAGTTAGCGAGTTGAAGCCACAATCCTGATAAATAAAACAAGATTTCGGAATAAATCCATTATCTAAGAATAATATAGCTGCTTTATTTCAATGCTTTGTTACCGTTTGTAAATAAATATATTTTTTTTAAGCTCCTAATAAAGTTACTATAGACCTGATATAAATCTACAATATATTGAACTTTTGGCTATGAAGCTAATCAACTTATTTTGCCAAGGCAAAGCAGGAACAGCGGAGTATAATTTAAAGAATGTGCACAAAATGGGCAATCAGAAGCTGTTATTATACTTGATAGTGTATGAGAAACCAAAGCTCCTTTGATGTTTGATTTGTTAGATGCGTACTTCCCAAGAGCCCTCCTGCTGTAAACACTATACATTCCTGAGTGCAAAAAGAATACCAATCATTAACTGCCCCTTATAACAACGCCAACTATACTTAAGTCTAAACAATGTAAAGTTAAAAGAGAGATGTTATACCTGCAAACAGAACGAGAAGCTTATCTCTTCTGAGACTTAATGTCTTGAGAATATAATAAGTAACTAGTGACTTTTATTTTCTAAATTGTGTGAAACAAAAGGAAACTCGAGGCATTTTTTTGTTCTTCATACATCCATATTGTACCTGTTGTTGTTTGGGGCAGAAAACACGTATACAGGTTTCCTCATCAATCTCACATACTATCTTTTTTAAATCTTAGTAAAAATGGAGCACAAATTATAAAATAGTAGGATGGAAAGATGTGTGCATAAAACAGGAGTTCCATGTCAGCTAGCTTGAAATATATGAGGCAGCTTGGAGGGGCTGCGGGCAGGGGGGGGCGGTTGTCGTTACGTAACAGGGAGAAGAAGGGACATCATTGCATCATTCTTCCTGGCTACCGCAAATAGGCACCACCAGCTCTTCTTGTACATACCGAGGGCATACAGCATTGACAAAGCTCATCTTTGACTATGCTATGAGATGGGGCTGGAGCGGGGCTGGTACACCGAATCAACACAAGTTGGTATAAATTACCAGCTGGCTAATACAGGTTTTCCTTTTTTCTTTTCTTCTTGTCCAATGTAAATCTTATGGATTATAATAAGCAATATGACATCTTTGATAAATGTGACCTTTTACTGTTTATTGCTCAAGTTGGAATGAACACCAAATGCTGTAAACACCCCCTGTCGATGATAAAAAGATTTCTAAAAATAAAAATTATGTGAAACACAGAGCTACAATGAGAAACGCTGTTAACTTGCTCAATTTCAATGTCAAGAGTTGTGTTGACTAAATGCACCAATGCATTCTGGCCTAGGGTGGGAGGTCAACATCAAGAGTTGTGTTGACTAAATGCACCAAAGCATTCTGGCCTAGGGTGGGAGGTCATCCTTTTTAGAAAGCAGGCACCTTGGTGTGCTGCTAGTGGGCTAGTTACAAGAGGGATCTCGGATATCCACAATTGGCCCATTGTTACTATGGATGACTTGCCGAGCCTTCATGGAAGGTGCTATTAACCTCTTTGAAACGGAGCCTCGCAATGAGGTGGGGGAGACTACAGCTGTGGGAGCTGCCCTGTGTCAGGCATAAGGCAGTGCCCGATGGTAAATACTCCACTGGCTATACAGACCAGTCAGAAGATGACAGTAGAGAGACAATATTTCAATATGATGAAAACTATAGCAGATGCATGCCACTTAGCAGATACTAGGTAGATACTACAGGGTTTGTGGGTGTTAAGTTTGTATTAGGGTAGGAGAGAACAACTCCTCAAATGCATACAAGCTGTTCATTCAAACTATTATAATTCCTAATAAGGAGAAAAAAGGATGAATGCAACACTGGCAAACAATAGCATGTTAAGTCAGTGGGAAACCTTAAAGATGTAAAGTATCTTTTGCCAAAAACATTAACTGGTATTTTATGCCCCTGGTTATAAAACCGAAATGTTAAAATCTTCTAGACAGATTCAAACGGTAAAATTTCTTCTATAACACTGATCAGTTTCCTTTTATGTCAATTTGAATTTAATACTTGGGAATGAAAGGACATCTAAAAAGGGAAGGAAAGAATATTCAAAAAAGAGAAGGAAAGAATAAACATGGTTAGAGGCCATCTTGATCCAAGAAGTAAAAAAAAAAAAAAAAACAAGGTCTGTCAAGCTCCTTTAACAGCAGAAGCTAACTAGGGTTCGCCTTTCATAATGTCAATGAGAATGCCAACTCTCAGCTTTAGTGAATAAATCTCTTTGTAAAAGACAATTTTTACTAAATGTCCAATATGCAACAGTGCCTTCATTGTGCCTCTTCACTGACGCTGGTGACCAAGTACATCAGTTTGCTTTGGCCCACACAGGAGCACTGTACAGTTAAATGCAGTTTAGCTAAGCGGACCTTATATAATTCTAAAATGTTCAACCATTACTAGATTCTAGATAAGATTTGACATCTAACGTACTAACTATTTTATGCAGTTTGAAATAATTATACATTTTATAAGCAACAATATATAAAAAATGTACATAAATAAAACTAGTTAATGCTGTGGATTTGAATGACTGTTTTAGTCCACTAGAATCTATATGTGCAGATGCCGGACATTACATTAGCAAACGAAATGGTAAATTGTGAGCTCCTAATTCCTGAATGCAAATAATGCAAACTGATTTTTCTCTGTTTCTCAGAAAGGTCTAATCCAGGAACGCATAAAATTATAGGTTGGCATTTTAAAAATATCTAAATGCTAGTTGAGTAAATTGACTTCAGTTGAGAGGCTTTGGAACTTTCTTAATCTTGAAGCAGTAATTGTGGGTGGAATTAACCACCAAGACACTCTCAAAAGTAGTATGGAAGTAAAGCATACATTGAGTAAAGCAACTATGTGACAAACCGACATGAATGAAAACCATAGATGGTTAATTAACGATTGATTTACTTTGTAAATTCATTACTGAAGGAACTCCTAGGATTTGTTGAACTTTCTTGTGAAGATGTGGGAAAGTGTATATGGTTCATTCTCAAATTTCTTACACCAGCCACAATTAATACAATTAAACGTGAAAACAAAAAAAGCCAGCATTGGATTAAACTTGGGCTCAAAAAACTGAACAAGAAAACTTAAGATTCAGAAGGGACTATGGCGACCTTTAGTCACTATGTGGAGCATTTGCTGGACAGTTGTGCTTTTAATGCCCTCACTTCACTGTCCATTATGAAGGGCCAATACTGGCATGATTCACCAGAAAGTGCTAAGCTAGCCCTGTATAATGTATATTCCTCCTCCAGCAAAAGGATTTCTCCTCCCCGGAGATAAACTGACCAACCCCAATTAACTGTGCTCAATCACCATGTGCCATTATTTAATGTCAGCATCAACCACTCCTCCTCCTTTCAGCCCTACTCATTTCTTTCATAAGCGGAGGTATTGCCTTCAAGTACCCTCCAAGGGAAACAATTTAGTTCACCAAATGAAACAATGTAATATTATTAAAAATAAGCAATGCACTAGGAACACACTTGTTTATAAACAACAGAAGCAGTAATTTTAACTTTCTGTTCTTAGAATTTCTGTGATTATTCCTTTGTGTTCGTACAGTTCGCTTTCTTTTATCTGCTAGAGACCTATATTACAAATGCAATGAAAAGTAGTTTCATATATATATATATATACAAACGTATTGGGAAACCTGACCATTACAGATTATGAAATTGCATTCTAAATACATAGACATTAATATGTAGTTGTAGCAACAACAGCTTCCACTCAATGCTTTTGGAGTGTTTACGGGATAAATGTCAAAAAAGTCCCACAGAGCATTTGTGAGGCACGGTTGCTGGACGAGAATGCCTGAATCACAATCTCCATTCTAGCTCATTTCAATGGTGTCAGGGCACTGTGAGGGCCAGTCAAGTTCTTCCACACCAAACTCATCCAACCATGTGCTTACGGACCTTACTTCATGCGCTGGGGCACGGTCATGCTGGCGTAGAAAAGGGCCTTCCCCAAACGGTTTGCAGAAAGTTGAAAGAAGAGCATTATCCAAAATATCTTGGTATGCTGAAGAAGATTTCCCTGAAGAAGCAAGGGGCCTAGCCCAACCCTGGAAAACTAGCCACATACCATTATCCCTTCTCCACCAAACTTTACAGTTGGCACAATGCAGTCAGGCAGGTAATGTTCTCCTGGCATCCACCAAACTCAGACGCGCCCATTAGAAGCGTTATTCGTCACTTCACACCGCTCAAGAGTCCAGTGGGAGCATGCTTTACACCACTCGATCTGATGCTTGGCATTGTACTTGGTGATGTGAGACTTGGTAACTGAGTACTTGGCGCCTCAGCACACGATTACCCCACTTTGTGGCTTGCTGCTGTTCCTAAATGCATTCCCTTTCCAATAATACCACCAACAGTTGACGGTGGAAGGATGAAATTTCACAAACTCACTTACTGAAAAGGAGGCATCCTGTTACAGTACTGCTCCTGAATTCACTGAGCTCTTCAGAAGGACTCATTTTTTTTCACAAATGCGTATAAATGCCGACTGCATGGCTACCTGCTAGATTTTATACACCTGTGGCAATAGGTCTGATTGAAACACCTGAATTCAACAATTAAGAGGAGTGTCCCTATACGCTTGTCTATTTAGTGTTTATTATAAAATATAACATTATTATAACATGCATAACATGTGAACATATACACGCCCGCCCAAAACGATGGCGTACATTGTGATTAGTTACCTAGCTCCTGGTGAGAATGCTGTCAGGTCATGAAAAACGGCCCGGTAAATCTTTTTCTTCTATGTATCTTCAAATACCACTTAATTACACAGGAAGGCCTACACTCGTACTACAGTATATCAAAGCCTGATGTCTCAACCAGAAGGGGAAGCAATGGTAAACCTATAATTGTTAGAATGATTTACATGCAAATCATTTAGTGCGTTTGGAAAAAAGGATTACGCTCTTTCCGTTTTAAAGCGTTACTGGATTTGATATAAGCTTCACTACAGGCAGCAATTAAGTGCCAAGCTGGTTGTTAACTGTAAGTAATAAATGATTCAAAATTATTCAAAAAAGGCTCCAAGATAAACAGATTTGACATGCTGCAATCCAGCATGTCAAAGAATTTCAATTATTTTTTCAGAGCCTTTCAGAAGTATTAATTTCACCAAGCTTACTTTACTCACCAAATATATGTCAAGACGCCAAATATATGTCATCACGCCCTGGGGGCACTTTATATTTCCGTTTTGTTGTTTGACTTTTTTTTCTCCAAATTGATATATAGAAACAGCAGGCTTACATTCTATGTAAAACATATAATATGATATATATACATATTATACTCATACATACATACATACATACATACACACACTACCATTAAAAAATTAGGGTCACTTAGAAATTGGTTTTGAAAGAGTAAATGTTATCCATTAAAAACATGAAATGGATCAGAAATACAGTAGACATTGTTGACATTGTAAATGACTATTATAGCTGGAAACGGCTGATTTGTGATGGAATACCTTCACTTGCATATAAAGGCCCTCTAATCAGCAACCATCACACCTGTGTTCCAATGGTATGTTGTGTTATCTAATCCAAGTTTAGGTTTAAAAGGCTACTTGGTCATTAGAAAACATATTTGCAATTAAGTTACACAGCTAGAAATGTATTTGGTTTTTTCCCCCCATGAAAACAGCTAAGCGACCCCAAACTTATGAATAGTAACACACACACACACACACTGTATTTGCTCGATTAGGAGTTTTTTTCCCCCAGAGCAAATGCTCTGAAAAATATCCCTTGTCTTATATTTTAGGCCGTTTTATAATCAGACCTCAGACCTGCCTACAAGACTAAGATCCAGATTAGAGCCCTGCACGGGACTGTTTTATTAATCCTGCTCCTGCTGAATTTCTGACCATTACCCCCCGCAATGTGTGTGTTCTAGTCCGCCCGCTTCCCAAAACATATGTGTCCAATCCCGCCCGCTTCCCGAAACATATGTTGGCAGCCTTGCGGGAGTGTGGGGGGTTACTGGGACCCGCAGGTACATTGCCCACTCCCTCCCGTAACACCCGAAAAGCCACCTGCAATGCAGTCCTCTAATCCAGATCCCCTGCAACGCGACCTGGATCCTCCTGTCTGGCAACCGATGGAGGCAACCTCCGCTGCTGCCGGCCCTCCCGTCTGGGCTTCTATGACGGAGCGCCGGCATCACATGAGGCACAGACCTATACCGGCTGCCCCCAGAAGACACCAGGGAGTCTGATGCACGGGTCACAAGTAAAGGGATGCACTGGTAAAATCGGGTGGGGGGGGTGTATAATGGTTTTCTGTAGGCAGAGTGGCAAATAGAGGGTTAAAAGGCATGTCATGGAGGCAGAGTGGCAAATAGGGGGTTAAAAGGAATATCTGGGAGGCAGAGTGGCATATAGGGGGTGTATAAGCTATTTCTGGGGGGGGGAGTGGCATATAAAGGGGTATAAAGTAAAACTTTTTCCCGTAGTAGTTATATATTCAGACTTTCTATTTTTCCTAAATGAATATTCAAATTTGGCCTTTTTTAATCTTTTTTGCCTATATTATTGAGGCCACATATAACAAATACTGGCCAGCAATGGATTCCTGCAGTATACAGTGGTTTAATATTAGCACTGGCAGCAAACAAAAATATTTATAATGGTTTTTAATTGCAAACCTTTTAAACCCATTAAATACAACCCACATGCTAATTTCCTGTAACTACATTTTAACAAATGTTTGAGTCTACTTTTTTAGTAACTTGTTAACGACCCTTTAGGTTCATCTCCCCCAAACAAAAAAAAAAAAATACACCTTGTGCTACTTGAGTGCCACAATCTACTACAACAGAATCTTTGTGATGGTTAATATCTGAGAGAGTCTGAGGATCTCATGCAGAAATTTCCCAGGTATGTGTTCTGGGCAGCCGGCTTATTCCTATGATATCAAATTATTGCATCTAACTACAGGATAATAGCGGAGAGAGCTTGGCAACACAGCTTTAGAGATTTAGTTATGTTATTGTCAAGCGGAAAATCAATGGCTGCTGTAGCATGTTGAGGACATTCCATGCTGTTCTCAAAGGTTGTGCATTTGCTTCCCGCGGTGTTTGACGTGAGGAACATCAGAAATAGAGACCCTTCTGGGTTTGTACAAACCATACTGGGGTCTCTGAGGAACCCCACAGCCCCTAAGGTGTGATCAGCACAAAGTGAAATTATAGTGAGATGAACTTCATCTTCATCAAAAATTGGTAAAAAGAGGAAAACATTGTAATAAAACAAGCTTTCCAAATTAAAATGAAAACGCATGACATAAAAAAAAAAAACTATTGCTTAAAACCATAAATTAAAAGTAGTGTTTTTGCCCCCCCAATTCATTACAAACCTACAGTATGTGTAAGAGATACTTATGTATTCAGGGGATGTTGCCGATCATACATTGCGTTAAGTTTTTTTTAAAAAAAAATTCATCCACTTTTTATTTAATATTGCTGGCACAGTTAACTGAAGGCATAGCAAAAGGGCCAAAAACGCTAAATGCTTTGGTCCGTACGTATAAAAAGAAAATATTTATTGCTTTATATAGCTCCATCATATTCCACAGGGCTGTACAATGGGTAAATGTGATACTAGAAAGTGTTTCTCTGGTAAAAAAAACCCTTAAGAAACAGAAGATTAATAGGAACATATATGTTAACACTTTATGATACCACTTCTTAATTTTTTTTCATACCTCCCGTGATCCCCTTATTTTCTAGGTGTTCTGAATGGTGGCGCGTGTGAATGGTGGCGTGTGTGAATGGTACAGATTTAGTACTGCCATGTAACCTTACTCATTCCAATGTCCTGATTTACGCAAATGAACATTTTCAAAGGTAGCATAATGAAAAAGGGGAAGCCGTAGTCCGTACTTCCCCTGAAATTGCAAACAAAATTCCATACAAAAAATATTCAATGCTGTTCAGTATCCCTACCCTAAAGGGTTAACAGCATAAGCTTACAACTGGAACATGAGTGCAAAGACAAAATTAGTTCAAAACAAAACATGTTCCCAGTTTGGTTACTAAATACAGGCTTCCTACTGAGAATCAAGTGGAAGAATACCATAGGGCACTTTATTATTTCCGCATAAAGCAGTACACAGCTGAAAAATATTTAAATTATAATGCGGCTGAAATATTCCCAAAACAGCAATGTAATTTTAACTTCGCTAAAAGGTAAATGTCATCGGCAAGCTCTAGCACTGGCTCGCTTAAAAGTTCCAGGGGATCTAATGAGACCCCCAACATGCATGCTCAGTGTGAGCTCTTTCCTGGCACTTATTGAGGTCTATAAAGGGACATTTGACGGGGGAGTTTGTGGGAGAAATGTGTTTCAGCCCTGCATAATGCATAGTTAAATCTGTAAGATTACTCTGAAATCTCCTTACACGCTGAGCTATGAATTCTATAAATGTATCAGTGTTGGCCCTTCGTAATGAATAGTGATGTAAGAAAACTAAAACCACAACTCAACAAGTTGAGAATGCGTATTTCAACCTTAACATCCATTATTTGTTGATGAATAAGCTGCATCTCTTAAATTTTAAGCTAAAATAAACCGGGAGATAAGTTTACTCTAACAGTGACTTCAGGCAAACCAGGTAAAAGTTCATCTTTAACATTTTTGACCATTTTAATAGTTATTCACAATATGTTTCTATGGCAAAAACACTAGAGTTATTCTAGCACAATGTATAGTTATGGTTTATTTGTGAGATAATCTCGACAATTTAGGTATGCATTACACATGGCCAATACAAGAGAAAGTCCCTGGAATGGACCTTCATGTTGCATAGTTAGGTTGGTGAGAGGAACAGTACATAGTTTTGTGAACATTGCGTACATGTCTTCTACATGTCTACTATGTACCACAGCATTAATATATAGGGATTTTGTTAGCTTGTCATCTCCCCTACACCTCTACACCTCCCTCAATTTCAAAAGCTGTCCATGCAACTTTCTGCAATCACTGTTCCTTATTCGCCATACAGGGTCCCGTGGTGTTCCTCCAATCAGCAGCTGATTAGCTTGTCTAGGATGGTTTTTATATGCCTGATAAGATGTAAGCTAAAATATGAAGTTGCAATAAAGTACAGCCAGACGTAAAACAGATCCTTTCCAAATCCCTTCGTTTCATATACTACATAAATAATGGTATTTATAGAAAATAATTGCATAATTTACAAACATAAAAACGTAAAATAGAAATTCTATTTACTATACTTTAGTATACCAGTTTCCAGGGCCGCCATCAGAAATCTTGGGGCCCAGTACATGCCTAATACCTGGGCCCCCATGCACCGCCCATCAGCCAACTCATCACCCCACCTTAAGATCCTCCCATAAGCACATCTTATGAGAACAGGTGGCATCTGGGTGCAGTAGGCGGTAAATGGCAGAGATACCCATTGAGAGGTTCAGGTCTTGATGACAAAGGTTCTCAAAGGGACTGAAGTTTCTAGAAAAGACTATGTTTTTGTAGGAAGGAGGGACCTGCGTGTTTGGGTAGGCACTAAGGTACATCATCCAGTATCTCATGAATGTGGTTTAATGTGAAGAGGTTAAGCACCTTATAAGAGAAGCCCTCCTGACCTGGTGGAAAGGTGGGGTTGAGGAGCACTGTAGCCAAGGGGAAGGGGAACACAGTTAGAAGGAACTTAGTGCTATATCTTTACCACAAACATAGGGCCTAACCACGGGAGTGCACCAATAGGGGCGCTTGAATGGGAGTTTTCCATTGGAACCCACAGCTTGGTTGCCAATGTATTCCCCTATGCAACAGTTCGAAGGAAGTGCACTGCTAAGAAGTATCAGTGGAAATCTGGAAGGGTTAGTCCAAATAAATTTGTTGGTGACTTGTTGATGAGATTTTTTTTTTAAAAAGTCCCTAGGAAGATCTATGGCGATGTTTGAAAAGATATAACAAACAGGGCAAGATATTCTTCACTTATCTAGGTCAGCAATGAGAGTTTTTAGGAGATGTTGAAGGTTTTCACAGTAGAGACATGACCAGTCTCCGCTGAGCCAGACCCCCCCAAATACTTTAACTTGTCCTTGCACCATTTAAATGGGAAGCACTCTTTCAGTGCCATGATGTTTGTATCAGAATGATTAATGGCCACATAAGCATGGTTCCCAAGATCTGTACAGGGAATACAATTAATGAGAGAATGAGTCCAAATGCAAGGAAATCCATTAAAAAAAATCATAGTTCTTACTTGTTTTCCATTTCCTCTCCATGTTGCCAAGTGAATTCAGCTTTAAAGTCAGAGAATATACAAGCCAACAAGATAGTTTTCTAAGTTATTAGTTGTGGTCTCATTATAGGTGCTACTTATAAATGAGTAGCCACAACATAAACGATAGGAAGAAGCACAACACAAACATGGTTTACAAAGTTCAAAGCAGAGCCTCGTTTCTAGACATGGGCTAGGAACAGACCCTTTTCATGATCAGTGAAACCGTAACTACCCCAGCATCCTCCGAGGACGGCTATTTATAGGATCGACCCTTTCATGTGGTAAAGTGATGTGGATTTTACAAGAGTGATTTTAATAGGTTTCATATGGTACAGTCAGGGGAAAAACTCAAATCTATGAGAAGGAAAAGACAGGGACGTTGTTACAAAAGAGAAACACATATGTTTCAAAAACATGCTATGATCTAAAAGTCAAGTGTTTGCTTATTTAAATAAAATATATACTCGTATATATGTTTTAACATTATCTTGTATAGAACAATGCTTTATATGAGTCTGAATATTTTTTGTGTCATTTTTAAGATTCATTATTAGCACTGCCATTTTTCCAAATCTATAGAAAACTGGCATAAACCAGATAAATGATATACATGAAATGTATAGAGTTCCTTCTACTTCAAAGTGTTCCATAACAGTGCCTTATATTAACATTTGAAAACCCTATTGTTACAGCTGACATATATATATATATGTAACCACCTGTTGTGAATGGAGAATAGGTGGTTTGGAAAAATATACAAACCACTTAAATAATTTTGTAATAATAAAAGTGTGCTGTTGGTATTACAAAATATTGAATTATTGAAGATCCATTGAAACTAAAAATAAATTATTAGTTTAAAAGCCCAGAATTCATAAATCCTTCACACTTGTTTTGTTAAATTTTGTTCAAGTAGCCGTTACTAGATTAAAAAGATACGGTAATTTTGCTGGTTAACAGGTATTTCTGTTCAGAGATCAAAACGTAATATATAGTGCACTAACTAAAAAAAATATATAGAACTTTGATTACAGAATACCACAAATGAATGTGCACACATAAATGTTTAAAGGAAAAAAAATAAAATACTAAGGATAGGCAAAGGGAAGGTAACATGCAAGTAGGCAGTTTTGACAAGAACGTTTTCCCACCCAGGAACTCACTTGTACATACAAATCATAATTATATATATAATGTATACTATTATGTGAATAGAAACTATTCCTGGCTGTTCTGTTTTAACTTCATCCATCTGATAAATCCGGGCCAATCGGTGGCAAGAAAAGTTGGACAATGGAGAAGAGGGAAGGCAGCAGCTTTGTGGCTGCATCTTCTGTGTCAAGCGAGTACTCCAATTTTATTTGTGTTTTGGAAGAAGCGAGTACTCGTAGAGTGCTTTAACATGCATTCTTCTATGGGCAATGCAACTTCAGGACATGACATGAAAAGAGTCTGCGCAATATGGAGAAACATTTCAATGAGCCTGACACCTACATGCGTGAGCCATAATATCACACGGGAAGCCATGCTGATTCAAGCTCATGCCGGAAGAAGACTGAGGTGTACTCCAACCTCGTTCCCGAAGGCTGAACTTTAGGGGTTTTCTAATTACCATGTAATCAAACAATTATAATAGTGCATCACACAGTATATCGAAAAGTGTTGGTGATTGTGGCTCTCCAAAGACTTAGATCATCTTGACTGAGCAAGCAATAGGACAAGACGACAAACTTATATATTCACAAACTGATTTATAAGCAAGCATTTTAAGCAATTTATAAACATGGAATTGTGAAATGCGTTTACATGGATTATAGTATGTTGTCCTTAAGTGGTTAGCTTGTACAAAAGGGAGATACAGAATTATATTACAGAGTCTAAGAGCAGACCACCATAACACATCCCGGGGGAAATCTAGAATGTTCCGCAGAGGCTCTTTCTGTGTATACTAGTTGACCACTGGATTGCAAAGGATGCACAGTCCATTCATTTTGCTTCCCCACTTGCTGTCAGCCACTCCTAACAATCCTCATCACTCCAATCTTTAAATTGGCTACAGGATTTTATTACCAACGAGTTGTTACTCCAAAAATAATATAACAATGTGGATAATATATAATATAATATATTATGGCTCCAAATATGTTGTGTTTACTTTGAGCTTTCATTTTGATAAACAACCATGATGTACGTCAGGAATAAAACACAAAGTTAATTTCCCAATGCATGTTAATTGGGTAAGGTAAGCAAGAAGGCATCTTATAATACGGTGAACAAAAAATATGTGTGCTATGTCACGTGTACAAAATTGTATAAGTATAAAAGATAAAAAGTGATATACTTCCCAGTTTACCGCAGCAGCCCAAAAAGAGCACTCTTCCTCAAAGTGCAAATATGCAGACAAACAAATAGTTGGGGCGCAGGTACATATAAGGGAAGAAAACAAATATATATAGTGTAAAACGTATATATATATATACGTTTTACACTATATATATTTGTTTTCTTCCCTTATATGTACCTGCGCCCCAACTATTTGTTCATCTTATAATACGAGTTATTTTATATAAAGAGCTCTTATTCTTGTTTACCGACATATAATATGCAGCTGTATATCTCGCATCTTGTATTCATATATCTATGAATGAAATTGGAGTTACAAAAATGACCATGTTCCACAACGGCAACTGGAATCCTGCTCCTGGTAAACATTAAGTTAGAGCACTGGACTAAAGCCTTCTTTTATGATCTGACAGAGACGTGCGAGATGCATCCCTCAGCAACGACAGAACAAAGATCCACTTGCCGCTTTATACCTTGACAGAAGATAGAACACTACAGAGGTTATTTACTAAATGATCATAAATTATTTTATCAAGTATAAAATGTATATGTGCCTAGAACACAGAAATCAAAAGGAGGTTAGGGTTGCCATATCAGCTTTTATTCCAGGATACACATATATGGGATATGTTGATGACTTAAATATGTAGTATGTTATCCTGTGGCATGTAATAAACTCATAAAGGAGAAATTCCAGAAATACTACACAGAAGGTCTTTACACATATAGGCCTGACCTATACACATATATATGTATAGATTTTTCCTAGTGAGCTTTGGGTACTCCTGTAGATTCTACGCACAGAGGGGCCCAGAATGAAATTCTGACCAATTCTGTCACTCGTGTTTCTTCTCATCTTTGTCTCTAAAGTTTATCTTTTGAATGTAAACTTCTGTTAATCATAAATATTATTATTTGTACAGTTACATGGCCTTAAAACAGGGATTTCAATTTTATATAATTAATGTTCATATGGTTTACATATAGATTTGGCAAACATATCACAGAAGTTATTTTATGAGGCCTGCTAAAAATAAACATGGCTGTTCCCAAGAGCGCCTAATAATTGAAAGCTATTTACACTAAAACCCAATACAATTCTGTTTTTTTTTTAAAATTATTAATTAATCACGAATGTTCTCCAGAATTTTTTAAATTGAAAACAAAATAAATCCAAAGGATGCCCAGTATAAAAGTATAAAAATATAAAAAAGTATAGAATATTTAGGTAATTGTCGCTCGGTAAAAAAAAAAAAAAAAAAAAAGGATGATTCTTAAAACTTAGTTTGATGATATTAGGAATTTACTAATAGCACAAAGTTAAGATATACCTGTTCAAAACCAAATTAAAAAGAGTGGAGCAATATTGGGATCTATCTAGCAAATGTATAAAATGTACAAAAGGTTAGTCAATTGTGGTTTTCTCACAGTTGTTAAGGAACTATGTTGACCAACATGGACTGATTGAGGAAATCACAACCTTCAAGAAAGGGCCATAGAAAATAAAGGTACAATTTTGATGAAACACTTTGTCTATTCATTTGGTAAAGGCAGATGAGATGTCACAACTGGGAAAAAAAAAAATTTAGAGAAGCAACACAAGTGATGAGTGCTTCTCAACGCTGGATTCAATTATGGTTTTATTTCAGATGTGACAGTTTGCCTTTTATGTGTATATACAAATATATTTATTTATTTCCATGGAATTACCGGGAAGGAAATAGTCCCCGTTCCTCTACTACGCGAGCAGCATATAAATGAGAAACTAAAAACTTGTCGGCGTGCTCTCAGTATCAGCAAAAGATGATATTACCCAACAAAACGAGTCTTTGATGCCAACACAGAGAAGCCGCGTTTGGGGGAAAACACTTTTAAATACTTTTTCATATGATGGCTTGCATATTTTAGAACACAAAACAGAGCTTGTCTTTGCTAATTTAGGATCATATTATTAGATAATAGAGATAATATTATCACTTCTTTGTTAACCTCAATGTCTATACAATATATCTTAATTGGAGGTTTAGAAAATTGTATCCTATATCTCGGGACCAAAACAGAATATTAAACACTCATAGCAAAATTATAACAAAATAAATGAAAAATATGCACAAACATGTTTCAAAATAAACATCAGTTTTCAAAGCCAATATTTGGCTTCATTTGTAATATTTATTATGATACGGCATAGATACTATAGATGGTAATAAAGAACTAACAAAGTAATTCTACTATTTCAACTGCCTGATAATGAAAGAAAAAGAAGAATAAAAAACACAGTGAAGTCAGATTTCAGTTAACAGTTTAAGTTTCAGCCCATGCACTTATGATCACCTTCATCTATCGCCCGCACATCTGTGGTTTAGTTCATATATTTTTTTTTTTAAACTGGGCAAAATGAAAACATGTAATTATATTCAAAAGACAAAACAGTTGCCACATATTTTTAACAGGCTGCTGTTCTACCCACTCTGTAAAGTTTAACACTTTGGTAAATAAATACGGCATGAGAAATATCATTCCTAATATTCCTGCGTGTCCAAACTCTTCCCAGAAGTTATTCCTTAATCTTAAAATGTATTACTCTAGATTGTAAGCTCTTTTGAGCATGGCCCTCCTCAACTGTAAGTGTTATGTTATATACCACTTGTCACATCCTGTTTATTGTACAGTGCTGCGGAATATGACAGAGATATATAAAACAATAAATAATAATTATTATTTTATATTTATTTTGCAACATAAAGGCAATCACTAAAATCTAAAAAAAAAATCTGAATTGTTTTCATGCGATGAGACCTTCAGATGATACAACGTAATAGATAGCGACAGTAATGGGTTAAGTGGATAGCACCCTTAAAATGCCCAGGAGCTCAAAAGGTGTTCAGGTGTCTTTTGCAAGTGATACCTACAGACCGGACACTCCAGTCATCAAATGCACTTTAATACATACGATACCTGTGTGGTCATTTTACACTTTTGTATAGTCCATTTAGCAAATGCATGGGGTGGAATTATGCATTTGCCCCTTTGCCCACCCTACTAAATGCTGCGCAGAAGAGGTGCTCTGCCAAACGTATTTCCCTGCATATGACAGACCCACCTCGGGGGGGGGGGGGGGAACGCTGCAGACAGAGGTCTATTCCCATCCCGTGTGGAAAGTGCGGCCCCTGATTTCAATGGGAACACTTTCCTGCACCTAATAGACTACTTCAAGCAGCCAATCAGCGGAAAGAAAGCTCATAGCGCTTCGATTTTATTTATTTTTTATAGTGTGTGGGGGGGTGTCAGAGAATTTATACAGTCCCTTAAAGCCAACAAAAGAGTCACAATTCAAAATGCTTTGACAATGTAACATTTTTGCAGAGATGCACCCTCCCTGATTATTTGTGTATAAAAAGAAAATCCTAAATTGAATACATTAAGAGGTCCCATGTTTGTTAGACATTCATGCTTTTTTTTTACCTAAATCAATCAATTATGCCAATCATACTCATATTAAAAGTAAGGTTTAATTATGCATTATGACATTAAGAAAGGATACTGACGCTACATGAGCTGATCCCACCCCGATAAACAGAACGCTTACAGTATGATGTAATCGATGAAGATAAAGTAGCTTTTTTTTTAATTAAATGTCTTAAGTTAATGATTATGCAAACTTTATAACTTATAGTATAAGGGTTCAATTATTTTCTCCTGATTTACTGTTTCTTTCAGGGTTTGGTGGATAGTTTCCAGCAGCCTTTAGCATCATTCTCCACGGAACACAGTGCCATGGTGTAATGACCATAGTAAGGACAATTACATGCCCTATATATTTGAAAATTCTAGCAAGAAATTGATGGAATTTACAAACTAACGGTTCCTAATAATGACTTCTATTGTTTTCAAGACCATTAGCAGCATGTCCTGCCATTAGACAACCATGAAAGTCCTCTATGAACTATACATACCTTTTATGATGGCAATAATCCATTTTCTTATTAAAGCTAGATCCCGATGAGGGCATCTAAAGTCGGCTTCTACTACTTTGGATGTGCGGAGCCACCACCAAATTACGCAAGATTTACATTCATCATTACAGTATAAAAATGGTCAATGTGCGGTGGTTATTGCCAAGGATGATTCATCGCTACTTAAGAGCTTGTTAATTAAGACATCAAATTAAAAAAATAAAAAAAAAAAAAAAATCACCATCTTAATGAAAATACATCCTTGACAGAAAAAAAATATATATACTTTTGAATTTACTAAAACTGTGTATATGTGGCCGCATTAAGTTCATCAATGCGACAAAGTACATAGACATTTATACACCAGCGTAAAAAAAAATTAAAAAATTATATGTATGATATTTCAAAGTATACAGACCATATATTTTCTCTGTGAGCTGTATAGATCAATCCAGGTAAGTGGTACTCAATCGTTTGCTACATACCTCATACTTTAAGTGTACCTAAGTACTAACCTTCTTAAAGCGGTGGTATTTCAATGCTTTTAGTGGCCCACTAACACCACTAGTTAGATACAACTTGATCACGCCATATAAACTCACATGGTTTTTTTAATTTTTTTATTGTAAGCTCTACAGAGTACACTTTTTTTAGAAAAAGTAATTGTTTTGTACTGCAACATCATAATTATCATAAAGTATGCCTAACATTAGAAGCACTTTCAAATGTGGGATAAAATACCGTACTAAAAAAAACAAAAAAAAAAAAAACTTACCAG